>VWZT01005002.1:291951-338837 GCA_013397055.1 Pachycephala philippinensis
AAAAAAAGGTCTGGTGGGCTAAAGACCATTGTGGATACTGGAATATTCAAAGCTGTAATGAACATCACCTTCAAAGGAAATGCTTGTTGTTGACTTTATTCAGCCTTCCACTTTTTTTATGTGCGTAATACTTTAAAAAATGTAGCCTGTTAAAATCAGACCACTTATTTGTTAGACAAAAGCATTTTCTTCCCATAGGAAAACACTGCATTTAGCTCCCTTCAGGTATTTAGTTTATGTTAAGTACCAAAACTGGCAATTACTACATAGGGCAGCATATCAACAAACCATACTGCACTGCAGACTGCATACCCAGTTCTACTATCAGGGCAAGCTCTAGAAAAAAAAGGTATCAAAGCCTAAACAGATCAGATGTACCCAAACAGCTGCATTGCAGCTACTGAACTACATTTATTACAGGCTGGTATTTGAGAAATGCAAATCCTCTTGCGGCCCTAATTTTTCCCAGCACTTAAGCATGGAAAGTTGATTCAGTCCTGGTAGAGGCCTAGTCAAGTAACACTGGCTATCTGCTCCTTATCCAGGAGGTGGCAGCCAAAGCCCACTGGGAGCCACAGCGCAGGAGATGAATATTGGCAAGAGATTTAGCGTCAACAAACAGAAAGCGTAAAAAACTTTCTTCCAAAATATTTTGATAACTTATTTCATCAGACAGCTAGTAAATAAAAACAAGTCAGTTGCAACAAGAAGAAAAGTCTTTATAAGGATTTTAACCTTGCTTAGTAACTTAATTGAGCATTACTGCAAATTGCTACACCCCAGTAATGAAAAGCAGTGTCAAGGACCCATTCAGCCCATCACCAGGGCACTGCTGAGAGCATTCTGCACTGCACTATATGGTGGAATCCATGCTTTTCTCCAGGAGTATTTTACAATAAATAGAAGTGTTAACTCTTGAAAACCTGACACCATGAGGTCACAAAATTCTCTTGGACACACCTGAAGAATGAATGGCTTTGCTCCTTTTCTGCATAACTTCCATTAGTGCACCCACAATTCCTGAGGTGGGCGCAGGTGTAGGTGGTGCACTCTCCTGACCATCAGATACCTTGGAAAAAAGGTTACAATAGAAAGATGTGATTAGCAAAACAGAACCTCTGTATTTTGAGACAAACTTCCTTTAAGATTAATGAGTTTATTTTCCACCAGAAGAAAGCGTCAAACAGCTTGTTCCTTTAGCTCACATTGCAAAATCTTTATTAAAAAAAGTTCACTTTTTTACCATATAACAGACCTGTAGTTAGCCATACCCCAAGGTTAAATATTTCAGCTCTGATGAAGTGAGCATTCATCTAAAGGAAAACTTAATATGGTTGTACAGGTATGACTTGTGTGGCTACATAACCACTATTTATTTTATCTTTGGTATATACCACAAAACATTTTTCGTTTGGGTTTGTAAACTGAGACTGCTTTGGGCTGATAATCCCTTCTGAATAATTAACTTTGATAATGCATACCTCTAATGGCAAATAAATATGAACACACCCTTACACTTTTTACAGCAGAAGCCTTGAGTGCAGAGGAGTGGCAAAATTAAGTACCAACAGGAAAAATTATTTTTAAGAATTAATTTTAAGATAATCAGTGGTATCAGTAAGAAACAGTAATAGCCTGTGCTGCAGCAGAGACAGCTACGGCATCTCTCATGGGCAGCACTTGTCCAGACACAGGCAGCCACCTTCTTACAAGCCTCAACATTTGCAGAACACAGGTCCATTTTAAGATGAAAATAGAAACAAACTAATAAATCTAGTGTTTACGTTCCACTGCCATTACTCCTAAAGTCATCCCCTGCAGTTTAGGTTATTTTACTGAATATTCAGGAGAGCAGCAATCTTTCATAATTCTTGCAAAAGTTCTGTACAGCCATGATACTATGGCATCACCATTGTAGGACTTACACTTAAAGCTTTACTCAAAAGTGAAAAATGAGTTTGAAAGGTTAATTTCATGCACCAATACTCATCTGTACCAAATGTGTGTTCTTTGCATTTTCTCAGTAATACTGTTTAGTCATCACTTCAAAAACTCTAAAACTTACAATCTGGCCCCCAAAGCAGAGCCACAATTTACTGTGCACATTGCCTTTGCAAGTCCCAAGGAGACCTGGATGAGAAAGAGCTTCTACTCACGGATTTCAACTGTATACCCTGTCGTATCTGGTCTAGCAGTGCATCTCTTCCTGAGCAGGACACTGGTCGACTGTTCTGTTCTACTTTCTTTAACTGAGCTCCTTCTCTGATTTGATCCAAGAGTGCTGCTTTGTTTCCCGCAGGAACTGGAAGCTGGTGATCAACCTCTGAAGGAAGGCCTGGTGGTGGAGGAGGACCAGGAGGGGGTGGAGGAGGCGGAGGGGGTGGAGGAACAGATGACCCACTTGCTGGTGGCNGTTGCACCAGGTCTAGATGGAGGTGGGGGTGGAGGTGCTGCTGTGGGAGCTCTTGAAGGAGGTGGAGGTGGAGCCCCTCGGCCCCTAGCAGGGGGAGGAGGAGGGCCCGAGCTATGGGGAGGAGGAGGTGGAGGTGGAGGGGGTCCTCCTCTGCACGGTGGTGGTGGAGGTGGAGCTGAAATGAAACAAAAAAACTTTGAATTACGTGCTACTCAATATCTAAAAGTCATTCAAAGACTAGCAGAAAAAGAAAACAGGCTGTGCCTTGCCTTTTGCAAAGACCTCTGTGCCTGTGTAAATATTACCAGTTCTGGATTAAATTGGATACAGCTGAATATAAGCTATGCCTATATGGCAAACCAAGCTAAACATAGCCTATGTCAGTTGTGTTTTTTGTAAAAGAGTCAACCACTGCAGGAAGCACGTGCAATACACAGAAAGACTGATTAAAAAGCACAAGAATCCTGTAAAATTTTGTTCAGCTAGGACAGAACAAAAGAGAAAAACTTCTCAGAAAATACACTTAAAGTGAAATACAGAATTTCCACTTTCTAATCTCTCCATTACTTCACTAGGTAATTACAGAAGCAAGCATTTTTTAAGCAGTATCTTCTAGTGACAAAACCCCCCCTACTACTGAATTATAATGCAGTATAAACTACTCTTAGTCTCTACTGAAAATTACTTCCAACAATATCTTTATGGCAAGGACCGTCAAAAAGAAACAACTTTAGGGCTACACAAAGCATCATTTCTCTGTGAAGTGGCCTTGAAATGTAGTTGCTTTGCAAACGGCATTTTAAATAGCACTGTTTCATTTCCTCTTCCATTAAGCATCTAACGGCTCATGGTACTTTAGGTTGTGTGGTTGCTGCACATAACTACTTAATAATCCAGGTGCCGTCATGTAACTAAGAAAATTCATGTTTGATTTCACATGCCTTTGTAACGAAAAGGGTATTACACTCAAGAAGATACTTCTTTACCTCTTCTACTATCCTCTTCATGTTACTTGCAAGGAAAGCAGGCTGGCTGCACTGGCATAGAGAAGGGAACATCCCTAAAAATGGGATTTGGGGAAGCAGGAGTAAACTAGCACCTCAAAGCCTCCTTCCCGGCTCATCTTTAGAGAAGATACAACTCTTAAAATCATGTATTATGTTCTTAAGTTCCACAAGCTGCTGTTTTTTTTCTACCCCTTCACAAGAACAACACAGAGAGAATTGCCTCTGAAATGTCATATATTTTCCAAGAGACATACTGCCAAAGTTCTTGATTTTAAAAACTGCCCCCATTTTTGGCTGATGTGGCTGTAGCTCCCCTTCTGGCCACTGGAGGGCGGTATTAGCAAGTGTAACAAGCCGCCAAGCACTACCTACGGGGTTTTTGCAATACTGAGGAGATCCTCAGCGTGGTTGCGGCTCCAGAATCTGTACTGTCTGTAGGTCTTGAACACAAGGTTTAGGTTTTCCTGCGGGGAAATGGTTTATTTGCATTATATCTGGAGAAATATGCCACATCTAATCTGTGGAAACAGCATTCAGCCTGTCTGCACTGAACTGTAGTGAAATGAGGGAGGAGCAGCAAGGAGAGAGCACATTAACTCATCGTCTTTCCATTCCCCCTCAAACAGATGGTACAAGCAAAGCAAGAAAATTATTGGTTTTTTTATAAATGCACTCTAATCTGTACACTGCTATTAACAATAAAGTTTCTATAATCTATTGATGGTACTGTCACCAGAAAAAAAAACCCTACCAGTACCAAAACTAGGGAAAGGGCAGGGAGAACAGGAAAATAATTTCCATCTCAGCAGAATGGCTTGTCTGCAACTCTCTAGTCAGCATCCTAGCAGGGTGAATGTGTAAGCACAGAAATTCTTGCAATAAACACAGAAAAATGTGATTCAGTTGAGAAAGAGCACTTCAAACAGCAGTCAAACCTATACATCAAGTAACACAATTGTGGATAAACCCACTGAAATACTGGAGTGTTTTATCTACCTCTATCAAAAAGCACAGCGGTAGATTATAATCATGCATGTTATCGATGAGGCAGTTTTTCTTTTAATTGCATACATGCAAATGGCTACAATGTAAAGTTAACACATACAAAATAGAAAAATAGGCATTTTAAAAATATTTTAAGCTAGTCGTAACACTCCAAGGCAAATCTCCTCAATCTAGTTTTACAGTTAGCAGTCTGGGATCAACAACTCTGTAAACATTTAAACAGAGTTAAGATTCCATAGAGAAGCTGACAGATTTCTTACTCAGACAAAAAAATCATAATTGGGAGTTTTGCTTGCAATTTAACTAAGAAGTTCGAACATAATTTTTAGTATTGCAGTCAAACAGGTGCAGACTAAGGTCTCATCTAGGAAAGAAATCACACAACAGCATGAATACTTTGAAGCATGTATTTAGATGCCAGCTCAAGCACATACCGCTCCACCGTGGGGGACCTAAGGAATAAATGTAACAAGTCATTGTACCCTGATTCTGTATCTCTTCAGTCACTGAACAATTTACTCATTGCTTTCAAACTGCTGTAATCTGAGTTTACATAATTTTTCTCTTGAGAAGAGCTCTAAGTAAATTTTTGAAAGCTTGACACCGGCAGGGTAATTTTAAACTGACTTGCTGTCTTCCACTAGATAATGGATAAGCTGAGGTCACATTTAAACGTTAGGCAGGCAGTGGCTTACTTGAGAATTTTTTTGCAGCAGAAGCATGTTCAAAACTAGTATTTATAATTTCAAATTAGAAAAAAAACCTAACTTTAAAAAATAATACAAAATTTGCAGGTCTGTAGCTGTTGCACGGCTCACTACATAGTGCTGCCAGGTTAAACGGGCACTATACGTACCTGCCAGCCATGTACTACCACTACAGCTGACAAGAGCATTATGGCTTCCAAGGCTTTAATTTATTTATAAGATTGAGATTATAAATAAATATTTAACACACACAGTCTGAAAAATCTTTATCAAACATACTGTATAGCTTTGGAAGTGCTACTGGAAATTACTTAATTGGCATAAATATCCTTATTCCTTAGGGACAAGTACTCTCATGGGTCATGCCTGAACATTTTTACATAGTGTATAGTGTATGGGAACATGATCCAGTGCAACTGCAGTGACATGAAGCCCAGAGAAGAGAATCAAAAACTGCTCACCATCAACAGTTTCTATTCTAATCCTTAAGGCAAAAAATGCCCTGTTAATTTTTATGTGGAAATAAAAGGAATCTCACCTTGTCTGCGCAGTTCATTTTTAACAGCTTCCACACCTCCTGTTTTTTCAATGAAATCATATATGACCTTTGAAGTTTCTTTGTCTTTTAGCTGAGCCTCTGAAATTCCACACAGATCGAACAGATTTTTCAGTTCTGGGTCTAAGTTGTTCACCTGCAAGTCAGATACATTAGTTTTAAGTAGCTTAAAATGTGGAGGTATTTTTAAAATACCATTTGTATTGGGGGAAAAAAATATTCACAAACCATATTGTTAAAAGGAACAGGAAGGTGACGTACATGTCTCTGGGTTGACTTTTCAAGTTGGAAAGGGGTTTCAGGAGGGGTAAGTATCCTGCATGAAAAACTGAAGGTTCTGAATCTTTTGCCCCCTCAGTCCCCCTGCCTATTCCCTTCTACTCCAACATCTCTCTGTTTACATCACATCATAACATCCCCAGTTATAACTATTTAATTGTACAGTTAACTTCTTATTTAGTGCAAATCTTTATAACTTACATTAAAAAGTCTCTAAAGTTTAAATCATTGTCTTCAGTAACTTATTAAATTACTTACATCAAAACCTGTGTTTGGATCCCAACCAACATGTCCAATGTGTCTAAAAAAGCAGAAAAGTCCATTTAATCAGCATAAAAAGGATCTTGTTAACTAAAATAAGAGGACACCAAGACAACCGGAAGTTACTACCAGCTTCTAAGCAAATCTTATTCCTCAGTGCCCCACTTGAGAATGGAATAGTGAAACTTCTTTACTTCCACTTTTTGTCTCACGTCCAAAAGACCAAATGGAGAATTTCTCTCCTTAGGTTACAGTCTGTGGTAAAACATGAAGGCTTCATGCCACCCTGTGGCGCATACGGATAATGATGGAAAGACTGCACAGAGATCAAGGAGAAGTTTAGCCTTTACAGAGCAACTGGACCTTGAACTATTGCCAAATTTTTCAGTGCCATGCAGCTGGAAAACCTCCTCCTCTCTGTCATCACTGTGTGTTCTCTAATCACCCTTTTCCCATTCACATCTTCCAAAAGTAAGTCAGGACTGTTTTCAGCTGCCATCTTCCTAAGCCTCTAGTAGCCATTTCATGTGGCTACTAAAAGTATTATTTTATGTGATGCTATAACCAGTTAGAACAAAGACAAGTATTGTGCCTCTCCAAGCTACTTCATGCTACTGCTATTGGATATGGAAGACAGAGCCATAATGTTACCAAGACTCCATGTTTTGTGATTATTTTCAAATATGGTGACTTCTAGAAGCAAGATACAGTTTTGAGGAAGTTCAACTCAGAGTTATAAAAAATACCAGGTGAGCTGTTAGCAGCCAATGCAGTTTAGGCTAAACTTGCCAAATTACAAAGACTGTTTGGCTGCCCTTAAACCGTGCCTCGTACACCAGACCTCGTATTCTTGCTTGGGTCTCTTACTACCAACAGCACAACTTTTCTTCACGAGAATACTGAAGTACAATGATCAGTTTTGGTTTTGGTGTAACTATGACTAGTTAACTACTTATTTTAAGAAGGAGAAGAGTAAAAGGTCTGGTTTAAAGTCACATTATGCCATAAAAAAGGAAAACCAAGGAAAGTCCCATTTTGCCTAATTATTTAAATGCCTTTAACAAACTACCAAAATATGGGATGATTTATTGATTACAGAATTCTGAATGCTAAGCTACAGCTTGCTTCACATAAATTAGACATGCATGTCCTAACAGAGCCTCATGGCTGATTGCAACGTATTAACTGCCACATGTAAATTGACATTGGTTTACCACTAATGTATTACCCACATATGTGTGCACACCTGAGTGACTCAGGATGCTCTTTTAAGAGGTTGTGAGCATACAACTCAGAATTTAGTGCACTTGATACTGAAGTTTTATATGCCATAGTTTTAGCATTTATCATTTATTTTTCACCCTTCAGAGTAAGATAAATTACTTGTACACACTGACTGTAACACGTTTTTCAGATCTTTTCAAAGCAAATGCATACTTACTAGGTAACCTCAAGTCTTACGCTACTTAGAAGAATGTATATTCATGTTGAGTATAGATTGTTTTTTTTTTCTCAAAACACTGAAACTCCACAGCTGTCTAACAGAAGGCATTTAAAAATTTTATCTACTGATTGCAACTTTGATCTGGCATAAATAGTGACTGTGTTGGTCTTCACCAGTATCACAGCACAAGTGACATACAAGTTATCCTACTGGCTTATTTGCCTAACAATACCAAATGCCAGTTTCCATATGTTTGTACAAAACCAGCAACTGAAGTATCTTACGTAGTAAGATGACACACAGCTGCTGCACTCTACAGGAAACGTAAACAGACCTTAAGCCAAAAAGACTTTCAAGAGACTTCTTTTGTAAAGGTTCACAATTTACAATTTAATGTTACATTTAATGATACTGGAACATATCTTCTGTTTGAACTTCATTAAATATTTTATCACCTTACTCTCAGCTTTTCTCTGTCACACTCTGATAAACATCATAAGCAAAGTCTCAAAGTAATTTTATATCTATGCTGCTGCACAACCCCTTCCACATATTCCGAACAGAGGTCTGACATGGTAATGGCAAGTTTCGTCCGCATATGCTCAAGTCTGCATCAGTACAGCCACAACAGTGACCAGCTACCAAGCACTCTTCAGTTTTGTTTCCCTCTTCCTTCTTTTCTGTATTTTTCTGTTCAAGTGACTCTAACAGATGCAGCACTTCACTGATATTCAGATCAGTAAGAACAAGGTTGATGCCTGAATTTTCTAAGCAGAGACTATCTGGGGAAATGTTTTAGCCCACCTCTTTTATGTTCCATCCACTATGCCATTTCACAGAGCACTGACTCAAAACACTGTGCAGTAATGTTACTGTAGCTGGTAATGTCAACATTACTTTAATGGAATTTTATTCTGGGAAAACACATCAGTGTAAGTGATGCAGCATACCAGTTCAAAACAACAAGACATTCACTTGGCATGTAAACCTCACACTGGTTTTCTAAAGCCTCACAGAAACTGATCTTTCCTGTAACTAACTCAAGCTCTTTAAGGTCCTGTTGCTTCAGCAAATAAAGTACATTTATTTTAAAAGGCAGAAGATTACGACATCAATTAATGTTCAGGAAAGCAACAATTAATTGAATAAAGTGACCAAAACCAAGTTGCATGAAAGTGAAGCTTAAAGTGGTACATCATAACTACTACAAAAGATTAAAGATACATAAGAAATTACATCAGGAAAAATTCCTGAAGGATGTATACATGCATGCTGTACTTTCATCACAAGATAAAGGTCCTAGCCTACACATCAGAAAATGTTTGTAAAGAGAAAGCCAAAGATGAAATTATGGCAAGTCATTTCTGCAGTCATGACAAGTCAGGACCCAAATGTGTATTTCACATGACAAAGCACAGCTAAATACGTACAGGCATAGGAACAACAGTGTTAAAGGGTGAGGCTGTGAGGCTGAATATGAGTCTCCACTGAGCTGACAACTTCAATATGGCACTTCTATGAAGCTGAAGTGTTTTCTAAGCTGATTTTGGATAGCAACTTACTTTTTGTTTACAGCTGCTGTAAAATCCTCATCTGTGTATAAGCTAAGCTGCTTTTAAACCCCACAGCATTCCAGCTAGCATTTACTTTTAGTTCAAGTTCAGGTTACACAGATTCAAGACTTGGCTATTTTCAAGTGTAACTGACACAAAAAAAAAAATCAGAAAAGAAAACAGAACCAAATGCCAACACCCCCCAACACCACCCCCAACAACAAAACTTCCACTCATCCAGAACCAAACTCAAAAATGTACTTACTGGAAATTAGATGGAGTTCCAATATCTGCCTTTGTCAATCTTCTCTTTTTAGTTTTTCCTTTCTTCTTTTCTTTGGTATATGAAATATTGTTGACTTGTGGAGTATAAAATCTGTTAGTTGTAATTTCTGGGTTTTTGATATCAACAGTTGCCATTGGTAGATTTGGGCCTGTGAAAGTAAAGTACAGGATTTTTACTACTGTGTTTCAACAATGCCATGTTCAATCCACAGACTTTGGGGGTTGTTTTTGAGCTGTAGAATACTTGTACTCTAGCTGTAGCTCTACATGCCACATGCATCCAGATGGGTTCTGGATGTCACATGCATAAACTAAGTTATTTGATGAAAAAAAAAAATGTTGCTAGAGCAGAACAACAGAAATATTTTTTGAATTACAACTTGGTTTTTGCCACTTGCACAGAACACATGGAATGATGAGACACATTAAGTAAGATACAACATAGCTACAATCCTATACAACATCAAAAACGTGACTTAATAAACAGTTGGAGCCGAGGAGCCAGCAGGCCATTACCTGGGCAGCACACTAAACTGATCTTTCAGGAGACAGAACCTTCGCTTAGCAAGCCCCAAGTGGGAATGCCTTCTGCCATCACACACAGAACCTGAACATCACGACAGCTTCAGAAGGCTGCTCTGGACACCCTACTGTCTTCAAATATAGGACAACATCTGTGGAACTAGTCAGGATTTCCTATGTCTTGCTCTTTGACAGGTTTTCAAAACAGTGAAGTCCCAGATAAGAAACAGTATACAGAGACAGTAAAAACAGCACCAGAAATACAATTTATAATTTGAGTGTTTCATTTATGTTCTCAAACTTTGTCCTTAATTATAAATCATTCTGAATTATTATTCTAGTTATTTAAAATACATCTGAATTATACTCCTGTGAATTTTAGCATTTTACTATGACGTTACTTGTGTAATACTAGCAAATGAACATACCTAGCTCATGTTCCACTCAGGTTTTTAGCTTTGACAGAAGATAACTCTTCACATAACCAAGTGACAGCAGTACTTAAATACTAAGAGGCAATTTATGCATTTATCATATACATATATACGTATACATACATACACACAGGAGTGTTTTTAAAGAAACCTACAAAAAGGGTAAGTAATTTCAGTTTTGGAAGAATGAGATTAAGCAGGTAATTTAAAACCAGTTTGGCCAGAAATAGTTAGAACACATTCCCTACTCCCCTGTGATTTAAGACCCAGTGGTTAGCAAATCAACTGAAGTAAGACCCAGTCTTACTGAGCAGAGATAAAAAGTCTAATTAGACTTTGATAAATCTGAACCTTATTTTGACATTATTTTTTCCTAACTGCATTCAGAAAGGACCAACAAGCCTTATGTTCACAGTCCAAAATAAAAATCAGAAAGGACAAGTAGACAATACAACAGATAACACAGCTGACATTTGCAGTTAAACACCTCAGTGGGAAGCACCTAGTACTGGCCAAGACAAGAAACAAGAACAGAAACATGACACTGGGCTAGACAAAACTCATCTAAAACATATGACAACTCCAACATTCCTGTAGGAGTCTTAAAGGACAAGATTTAAAACTGCACGGAAAAATTTCTAAAATGTTTTCTGCTAAGCAGAAACACTTTTATCTACAAATGTTTTGATCTAGACAACTGTCCTTTGAGAATACATAAATTGACCACATACAACTACACAAAACAATTCGCATTGTTGGAGTTTCACTGAATTGACTAATCATGAAATATTATTAACTCTAAACTTAACAAGAAGTTCAGTAAAATCTTCAGAATGAATTGAAAATTACAGTCTTAATTTCCTTGTTACAAAACAAAAAACACTAGGAGTTAATCTTCACTTTAATCACCAATTACATTTTCTGTTATATTCTGCCCATTTTCACCTATTATATTGGTCTTCAGAGTTCCGATAGCTGTACTGACATTCAAAAAAGAAATGGGTACCTTTATAATGCTAGTAAGTTTGTGATATTCTTCTCTCAATTTCTAGCAGTCTTTGAAATGCACCTTTTTGTATATAAA
This sequence comes from Pachycephala philippinensis, assembly GCA_013397055.1. NCBI lineage: Eukaryota > Metazoa > Chordata > Aves > Passeriformes > Pachycephala > Pachycephala philippinensis. Next base: position 303,502 of record VWZT01005002.1, read on the forward strand.
ATCCTGAACAAACCAAACACGGTCAGTTGTACGTAAAGCAGCAGCAATTTGCAAGAGGAAGTTTTACTCAGCTGAGCTAAAATCAAGGATTAATAGCCTGATTCCTTGACAATGATATTCATACAAGAGGTCACAGTAAACTTAAAGATGAAAATTTTTCTTACCGTCTGGTTTAGACCTTAGATGTCCACGAGGGATAAAAGAACCTTGGAAAGAACTGTACTCTTCTAGAACTGCCATATTTATATCCAGTAAAATTTTTCCCATCATTAGACATGCACCTTCCCCATCAGGTGTAGACAGCTCAACAAACGAAGATGAGAGAGGCATATAGAGCTCATCATTAGGAAGTACCTGACAGTACAGTGGCCTTAAGCATCCACTGTCATCAATATCTGTGACATCTTCAGAAGGTGCTCCAGAAAACGTTGTACAGAACATTTTGAAATGTTAATTCTATTCTGTATTTTATTTAGAGCCTCTCTAGGTATCTGTGCCAGACTACAGACAGCCCTACAAGAAATGCAAACTGTTCTAGTTAACAGCTGAAACAAAATTCTGCCACATGGTTCTTCGAGATTCCCTCAAAACCTAATACTCTGACAAATCCTCATTTCATCCAGGACTTCACTAAAAGGTCAGTTCAACCACAATAACTCTTCTTTATTTGCATAAAGAGACCTAGCTATTACAAATGAGTAGAACACAAATCCCAGGAAATTACAGACTAATACATTTTACATAACTGTTAATGCCAATTTGAGTTTAATCCTGCAATTCTAAAAAAAAAAAAACAAACCACCAAACCTTAAATCCGTATCATTGAAAACGTCATACAAAAGACCAAGTGCTTTTTCCATGCAGCTTCAATGTATGCAGAAAATCCAGACTAACAAGCCCCAGTAAAACAAAATTCCCCACAGTATTTAAACCACGGGTCATGTGAGCACAGAAATGCGACTGTTCTTGTTTTTCAGTTTTAGAGCTAATAATGCATTAATACCCAGCACAAAAAAAAGCAGGTGTTTCATCTTTTCTCCCCAACAGAACTTCTGAACAGAAACTGCATATGGAGAGTAAAACAAAAACTAGCTGTTTTTATAACAGGTGTGGGGGTTTTTTTTCCAGTTACATTTTCATAGTATGTATCTGCTCCAGTCTTAATTCCAGATACTGAAATGTGAAGTCTGTGGAGAGTGCAACAACCTAAGGCTGTAATCCATGACCTGACCGTGTCTACTGAGGACATGGCTAAGCAACCTTTTACCAGCAGAGAAGCCAGGCATTACAGAATTTGATACAATCAGAAAAGGAAAACTGACAGGTTTTGAGAGAGCACGTGGATGTCCCAGGGAAACAGTTTATTAAAAAACAGATATGCTGAAACCTTTGAAATGATTATAAATCTGAAACACTGAGCATAAACCCTATGTCTTCCACAGAATACTCAGGATAAATTCAGCATAGGGACAATGACTGCAAGTTTAGTATGAGAGAATTTTTCTCAGAAAAATATTGTTCCCAAGGTCTTACAGCATGAGTTATGTAGAGTATTTTAATCACAAAAGTTTTTGCAGGCTTAGTTTTCTTAAATCTTATTCTAATAAAGGATAGCAAACTAGACCAGTAAATTGTGTCACAATAGAGACAAAGGCTAAATTTTTTGTGGTAGGTGTTACTACATGATCACCATTGCTGTTGTAATTTCCATATGCTCTGCAGACATTGCTATCAGGGATGTGCTATTTAGGAGAGCAGAACAGTTAAAATCTTCTGAAAGCTCAGAAAAGCTGGCAAGACCATCACAGATGATATTACTATGAGTGTTTCCAAACCTAACAGCCCAGTCAAAGTTGAATCTATACTAAAAGTGCCTGGCCTCAACTGATGACTGCCTCAATTTCCTCAAAACTTAAAGGTTATCAATAAGAAAAAGCTATTTTTTTGAGAAGTATTCCACATGAGGGAAGTTTTATATGGGTATATAAAAGGAATCAGTAGTTTCCATAATTCGGGATTAGTTATGGATTGCCCATTTTGGTGACTGTTACAGAGAGATGCTTGAATGACTTGGTTAGCACAAATTTTAAGGCTACCACCTCAGGCTATATGGGGATTTCAGAAGATCAGTTGACTCTACCCTTGCTCAAGCAGCAAATGCAGAGATATAGGGGTATGATCTATGATCTGGATCACCAACAGAAATATGACAGGAGAAATCCCTTTTTAACTTCAGTGTGAATTCAGAAATCAAAACCACCAAACTTGATATTCATTGACATGACTTTTCCATGATTTCAGAATAGATGGTAAAGAAGTTTTGTATCAAACTGATACATAGTTTGATTCCTTCCATCAATATAGTAAGAGGATCTTCTGAGGAACCTGTATCTTCATGCTAGTGAGACATGTTTCTGAGAGGCAAGGAGATTCAAATAATTCTTCATTCAAAAAGAGTTTAATATTGACAAACATATGACACAAACCCAAGACTATGTTACATTATATTCTATTAAATCCATCATCATTATGCCTGCCATTAAGACAAATGGACTAACTTTGTACAGTGATTCTATACATCGTATTCTGAAGATCAAGCAGAAAATGCAACGTCCAAAATTTTCTTCTCAGTTTAAGCTGAAAGGCCCTCTGTCCTATTTGCAACAAAATATGCTCCTCCAGAAACATTCTTTACAAATGCCAGCTAAGCCACAAAGTTTTCAAGCCACAACTAAACAAATACCATAGAACAGAAACAAAAAGAATACTGTAACCTCCAGTTCACCACTTTTGTCACTACATGACCATCCCGAACAAACCTGAAACAAAGCTATACATAAACAGTAAATGACAGCAGAAGGAAGAAATAAAATGAGGAGATTAATGCAAAAAGCTTACCATTTGGTGGGTCTCGTCTTTTTTCTGTTGAAAAAGAAAAAGAACCATTTAATCAACAGGACAAAATAATTCTAAATTTTAGTTTCTAGCGAAGCTTTCAATGACCTTGACCTCAAACTTAGGAATATATTAATATCCCTAAATTCTACTTGAGCAGTCGAAAAAAAAGTATTACAGAACAAAAAACCCCAATTTTAGATAATACCCACTGATTTCAAGTGTACAAACTGAGCAGGAACATAACCTGACTTGGTTTCAGGCATTTCAGCTATGAAGTAGAGTGAAATATTCAAAAAGTATCTGTTTTAATATGACCTAATAAAGTAAGAATTTGAAGCATTATGCTTTCTGATGTCCACTAAATGAAATTGTTCTTTCATTTTTATCTGAAATGTAATTAGCACTTTTACAGAGTATTGTTCTCTCACAGAAGCTAAAATTTAATTAATTTTTGCTTTATGCATGAAAAATAGGGCACACAAGGGAAAGACACCTCATCTACTTTATCCAACAGGTAACTGCACAATATGGAAAGAACGAGAATCTCCTTGATATTAATATGATATTCTATTCACAGCACCACAGTGTTTAAAGACCATAAAGAATCTGGCTTGATGATTTAAAACGCAAACATTTCACACCTCAATATTCTCAGCCTATAATAGTAAGTTGCTCTTTAAAGGAGATTTCCCTCACTTGCTATTAATTCCTATCCGCCCCCAGTACACATTTACACTATTTGTGTATCTACACACCTACTCTTAAGAAATTTGGATTTAGCAGCACCCATAAAGGCAAGCTATCATGTCACTACAACAAAAACCACAGCTCTGTAAAGATCTGGACTATCTGTAGTCTAACAGGGTTCCCAAGAGTTGTATAGTAAGAATCTGTTACAGGTATTTCACCGTCCAGCAAGCCCCAGAAAAACTGTTAACTTGGTATATTTTTCCAGACTCACAAATGTAAGAAAGGAGAAGGTGCCTCCACAGATGGTGCTGACCTTGTCCTAAGAATACTTAAAAATCCAAAAATATACAATCCTAAGTATGCAAGGCAAGTCAGCTTCATGTCAGTCTGCTGATCTTCAGATAGGAATAAAGGAATCCGTCAAGATCATCAAACTTTAATGGGAAGGCGACCAAAACCCACTGCGAATCAACTTTTGATGAACAAGGCTTCCCAAGACAGACAGCTGATTTTTAGGTTACAGCAGGTTAGTTTCAGGCATAGAGGTGGAGAACCTCTGCAAGGGTGTCTCAGCATAAGGTACCAGGTCTGAGCTGAGAAAAAGAAAAAACACTTTTTGGTCAAATACTGTGCTCTCTCCTCCTACAATATTCAGTTTAAGAAACTATATCTTGTACTGTCCCCTAGAAATAAAAAAAGCCCAACAGAACAAACCAAAAAAAACTTAAAAAAACCAATCAACCCCCAACTCAACCTTTGGACCATAATTAGAGTTTTAGTCAACAACTCAGGAGACAGCAAATGAGTGCAGGACTGGTTGCAAGTCATCTGTCATAGGATGGGAAGATGGCAAAAGCAGGAGGTATTCATAGGAAGTTCCCAAATCATGGGAATCCTTTACAATTTTGATTAGAATAAATAGTTCAAGAGAAAAAATAGTGTGAAACAAACCAAAACATCATATACACTTCCTGTAACTTCAACTGGCTAGATTAATTTGTGGCCCAAAGAGAGTAGCTCTGTTTTTCTGTGGTTACCACTGCTGACAAGAAAGTATGAACTTCCTGAAGCACAGATGACCTGACAAGAGTGGTAGATTTTCCAGTTTTTAAAGATGAACATGCCTACTGATCTAAAACAGATGAGTATCAGCAGCTGCCTATGTACAGAAAACACAGCTCCCTTCAATGAGCATTCCTGGAAATGAGAATAATCTCAGCCAAGACTTGAATCCAATGCAAGCTGAGCAGGTTAGAGATGCCCTTGTCACCCAGGCAGCAAAAACAAAAGTTGTGACCAAAGATGAAAGAAAAAACCAAAAGAAATTAAAAATCCCTCTCATACTAAGTATCTATCTTGAAACTTAAGAAGTCCATTATGAAGGGACTCAGGAGCTAAGAGCCTGTAGAGGAAAAAAGCAGTTTCATGGAAGGTTAATAGAGCTCCCACCTATAAGATACAAGCAACACATTAAAATTAGTCAAGAAGCCTCCTACTTCACAAAGAACTACTTGCAGTTAAGAACAAGTGTCTGCTTCCCTTTTAGGGCTGAGTGCTCAGCATGTGGAGAAGGTACTTGTGTGTGTACACACATTAACATTTCTGAGGCAAGACAATAAAAATAAAAACTAATGGTATTTATGTGCAATACCTGAAGTGGGAGTGTATTACAGTGACAAACACTGAGAAGAGACACACTGTTCACCCTGTTTACTGGGGGAACTAGCTGGGATTGGTTTAAGAAATAAACGGAGAGATTATTTAAGTAAATCTACAGACAAATTAATGAATTACAGCAATTTCTTTCTAACCTAAGGTTAAGAATTTAATTGACAAAAAAAAAAAACCCCAAACAAACCAAAAACCCCAAACCCCCAAAGTCCCCAAAACAAAAGCACCAACCCAAACTAGAGTTTAGTTACATGAAACTCTGCACTATTACAAAGATTAGGACAACGGATCAAGAATCCTTTCTCTACCTTTGTCCCTCATTCTGTTCTCTACTTGGTATTTCATACATTGCAAGCTTTTGTACATTCTCTGTTTGGAGCCAAACTTTAACCTCTCTGCAACTCCAGATGCACTTACTCAGGGGTTGTCTGTATACTGGAGTGCATTTCATGCTGAGTGAGGAAGAGCAGAACACTGTTGTGTCGTCTCTTAGCTGTCAGACAGTATTTTGTGTACTAACCTCAGCACCAAGTCATAGCTTTGTGAGCCAGAACTGCTGTTACTGCTACCTTTCAACAATGTAAGTTTTCCATAAGACTCCTGGAGAAGTCTCCTAGCAAGCCCTGAATAGCATAACAGGCAGCTAAATGATCACACGGAGTACTTAAGTTGACTTGAAAGCATCTCAGGTGGCACTACTATGAAATGAAACATAGTTTGGAAGGTATGGGAGTAAAAATCACATTAAAACAGAAAAGCATCAAAATTACCAAACTATTACCTCTGTGACTGAGAAGTTAAGATGTATTAAGATGTATTGATATTATAAATAATATACAACTTTTGTATCATTTGTATTATATATAAATCCACGTGTAAATATACGTTTTCTACAAGCATTTAAAAATAAATAAAAGCATAAACACCAACAGCAAAGCAGCTTTGATTTGAACAAGTGCAAAGCCTGTTATTTTAGAAGCACAATTAAATAGTCACAAGGACAAATACAGAACTCCATCTGGTGGCTTGACTAAGGAATCTCGTAACTGCTTTAAATTCTCGGTTTGCAGCTCTTAACAAGGAAAAACCTGAAGTGTTTTATTTTGAGGGTAATTTTTTATTTGTTTCACTTTATTGTCTTTTTTAAATAAAGGCTGTCTTGAAGTTGCAAATGTTTGGGGAGGTGGAGTTGTTGGTTAAAACAATATACGAAGTAACATGAGCTTTAGCATACAAACAAAGATATTCAAAGAGTAAACAAAAAAAAAACTTAATGTGGTCCTGTAAAAAAAAAATCTCTATGTGGAAGAAAAATTCTGAACAGAAGGTTTGACTGAACCACTGTTTTCAAACAAAGTTTGCTGTGGCAAATAATGCAAATATACTTCCTCCCAAGTCATGTCTGTGCATTGTAGCACTGTGTTTTAGACATATAATAGTAAAACTTCAGAACGGAAGAAGCAAAATTACTTTTGCAATGTGGGTATGAGAAACTTTATTAATGCCACTTCTTAGTGATCGTACTTCTTCTCATGAAACCTTATGAACTTCTTCTGAGCTGAGGGAATCTTCTCATTTAAGCTCCCGGAACAAGTGCTCTGCTCCTGAGTTACCATGCCTTGGTGAAAACCAAGTGAATACATACAGATAATGCACATTTCCCAAGAACACTTGCAAGGGCAGCTCTCCAGAATGAAGGCTTCCTCCTTTTACAGTAGTTTACACTACACTGCTAGTGCAATTCAGTTCCAGAATGGATTACAAAAATACACTCTTGTAGCTCACACACAGGTCCACACTACATCTTACAGCAAGCCTGAACACATCTACTTGTTCCAAGCCTGTATTTTGTATCACTTCGTCCTTCATGGACATACAGCTGTCAAGACAGGAAAGTTGTCTATGGGCTCCCTGGAAAATGACCAAGACAAGATCTGTAGGAAGCCTGAGCTCCCTTTAAAGCACTGGCCATGTTCCCCAGGCATCCTGCAGCTGGCAAAAAGCATGCTGTGCTTCACTGTCCCATGCTGCCAAGGACAGTATAGGCACATTATGTCTTCTGTTCTTGGCCTAAGCCAAGATAACTGGTTCTGAATAAAAGATATTTCTTTACTAACTGCTGGATCAATTCCAAAAATTCATGAACTACTGAACACACCAGATGGTAAAATTTTTGTTACAACCCACTTGGGCTGAATTTAACAAATCAGTTATAAACAGCCCAGGGCTAAAAGAGGGTTTATTGAAATATGAAAAATAACTTAAGAGAAAGATTTCTAATTTTCCCAATGTCAGCTTACCATTTTTATTTCTCCCAATCTATATTTTCAAATCATAACCTTGGGGTCTCAGCTTACAACACAGACTTAAAGAATACAACACCAAGGTGAGCTGTTTCAGAAAAATACTAATTTTTGCACAATAGAGAAAGAAGCACGGTTTAATAGCATAATTACTTCAAAATATAAATATGGCAGTAGTGCCTCCAGTGGCTTTCAGACATAGCAGTAGCTTCCAGACATAGCAGTAGCTTCCTGCCCCCTACCTGCCCCACCCCCCAACAACATAAACAAGAATTTAAGATTAATTTGAATATTTACCAGATTTTCTCTGCCGTCGTCCAAGTAAATCTGTTACTGTTTTGCGGAATAGTTTAGCTTCTTCTTCATTAGCAAAATTAAGACCAACTTGACATGTCTGAAAAACATTAATATTTCCCCTCCATGACTAAGAAGATGTTTTAAAGGCTTTTTTAAATGTTGTCTTACACCTTTCTAAAGGTATAACCAGAAAAAATCATCACTGCAAATTTGGAACCAAGTCTTAGTGAAACATTCTATCTTAGGAATGTCTGTCTCCTAATGAAGTTCTAGAGATCATGGCTAGCAGATATGAACAAAATCTTGTACCTTCAAATCAAAGAGGGGAGGGGAGAGGAAATTTTTTGCTTTAAGAATATACGATACGTCGTAAACATCATCTGCAAGTCAAAACGTAATTTCATTAAAGAAAGTTGAAAAAAAAGAACCATGTTTTATGCTTCTGTACTATATATTAAATTTTCTAGTTGAGATACCAAAAAAATTCCTTTAATAAATAAGCTTTTATAAATAATTTACAGAATTAATTAATAACCCCAGTTACGTTAAAAGACAATACTGTTCAAATCAAAGGCATTTTAAAATATGTATTCAAAGACATTGGGACTCACATCTCCAGCAAAGGTATGAAAATATCCTCTAGGACTATTATATACAAAGTTATTGTACAGCTCCTGCTCCCACAGTAATTTCCCATCCTGAAAAGAAGAAAACAAACAAAAAAAAAGACCGAAAAACATCAGATGAAATTGCAGAGTTTAACTTCTTTTACAATAGAACCTATTAAGAATTGGACCAGCATAGTGTTAAACATCTGCCTTGCTATTAACCCAATGGATAAGCTCAATCAAAATCAAAATACACCAGAGCTCGTGGAAGAGCTATGAAAGCCTATTCCTTTGGGTCACTGTGTTCTGTTCAAATTCCTGGATGTTTCCAAAAACTTCTTTCAAGTTCTACAACCCTGTAACAGTGATACTGAGAGCAGTAATAGTGACCAGCCATAAAAATACAGTGACAAAACAGCAACAGCAATAAAGGAGGCTTCCAGTCTCCTGTTCTTATCTCAGGCTTGACTTGAAAACAGTTAACTTAAAGAGAACAAAAACCTCATCTTTTTAAGAAGTCTTATGCATTTAAATGACATTATAGTTCAGCACCCAAGGAAGAGGTTTCTCACTAAGTCTTAACAGTCGAGTGACCAAACCACAAAGTCAAATCCAAGTGCCAGCTGGCAGTCCTGAACAAATCTGAGAGACTTCACTGAACGCACCGAATGCTGACAGATAAGGAGCTGTTTCCTGGCTGCAGAGATAATAGGAAGCTTTCCAAAGTCTCAGCACAGTCAGTAGGACTTAGGTTTCTCAGCATCATTTTTGTTATGAAAACACATCTTGGACACTTTGTCTCTCAGCTCCCACTCTTGAGTGGAATATTATAATAGGACAAAGATCTTCAGTATGAGTGTATATATTGTGGAGGGAGAACGAAAGAAAAAGCCACCAAAACCCTCCCAAAAAGTCACAACACAAAACTTGTTTATCCTGCAGTTTTCACATGCACCACCACACTGATCACAAAGATTGTTTCCACCCATATAAAAGACAGCATCTATTTTCTTAAACCATCCAAAGTAGTGACATCTGCTAGAATTTTGATAGCCATCCATATCAGTGACACTGTACTAATTTCTACTAATGTGAGTAATCTGTAGAGGTTTGTAGAGGACAGCTTCTGAGAGCCGTAAAAAAACCTGAATCTGGTATTTATTTCATCCATTAAAGATGACATATATGAAACTGTTTAAATTTAGAGTACCTGAGAAAGTTGCAATTGCCTATTAAAAGCCACTGCAATCGCACTGCTTAAAGCACAACCACCTACTTGAAAATTTCTATGGATGCATAGTTACAACGTATACTCATTGAATTCAAAACGGAGAATGAATACAACCAAACTCAGAGTGAAAAAGAAAAAAGATGCTTACCTTAATGTCATATATTCTGATAAAATATGACCTCTGCGGATTGTCCTTTACAAGGCAAGCTACACCACAGCATTTCTTTGACCACATGGCATTGCGATCTGCTGCATATATCTGAACAACTGCTGAAGACATCGTCTAAAAAGAAAAGGGAGCTATTATTTTTAAAGAAAAAAAAATCATAAATTCTATAACTGATCCTTTCCCAAAGCATCTCCTAATTTTGTTCCTTGTTCTAGGCAGCAACTTTGCTACCATACAGATACGTCCATATAGATACTTGCTGCTTTGATTTCCCAGGCAGTTAACACCATAAAGGTCAAATGACCCCATATCACACCTATGCTTTAGATTTTCACTTCTGTGCAATATTTAGACACCTTAAGAACCCAAATTAACTTTTCATTCTTTTTCATTAAAATTAGCAAAGAGATTTTGCCTGTAAGAAGCAGATCAGTAACTACAGTAGTCACACAAAGAAGCCCTACTGTGCAAGGAAATGTCTGTTTAGAACTTCAAACGATACAAATACAATACTCAAGATGAAACTGTAAATTACACTGTGCCTGGACACACTCCTGGGTACTGGAATGCAACTGGAATACATTGCTTAATTGTTTAAATGGTCTCTGGCACAATTTTAACCTATGCCAACAAGTGAACTCCGAAAATTCCTGGGCATGGTTTGAGAATTCACATGAGCTAGGCTCATTCCCAGCTGGCAACCAGAAACTGTTCTGTTTTCAAACTGAGAGATTTTAATAAGAGATGAAGATTATTCCACACCAGATTGCTTCAGTCACTAGAACATTCTTGAGCGTATTTTCTAGTACATATGTGTCTTACCTTAAGAGTCCCATGAGGGAAGGAAAATGGAAGCCCTCGAAGAGTATTTATTTAGCAGCCAAGTCATAAGGACATAAAGCTTAAATGATCTGTAATGGGGCAGACCAGAGGCTACCTAGCCTAGGATCAACTCTCCAGCAGCACCAGATGCCAAGAGAAGGTAAAAATACAAGAGTACACCATTACAACTATGGAAGCATATTCCCAGGAAATGCCAGGTTGGAGCTCAAAGCTCCCCTGGCCAGCATGTGTTTTACAGCACATACCTCATTCTTCCTTTGTGAATTTGTCTATTCACTCTTCAGACCCATGTGAAATTCTGAGCATGACAACACTGGACAGGATTGTGTTTCACAATTTACTTATGCACCGTGTGAATATTTAGCTCCTTTTATCTAGACTTTTGCCACTTGCTAGTTTCAGCTGATTGTCCCTCCTTACTCTTACACTAAGAGATGGTATTGATGGCTCCATAGTTGTGTCTTTATGCTACACATGCTTTTACAGGTATTTGCCACACTTCTTTGGCCTCCACCTTCTCTTTAGGAAGTTTAGCAAACACCACTAGTTTTGGCTCATTCTTGTACCACAAAAAAAAATCATGCTACATGTTACCCTTGTCACTCTTACATGGACATTAATTGTCCTACTATGTCCTTCTTTGAATGGGGATAAGACTTATCCGAAATGAATCCAGTTTGTTAGCCCTTTGAATACAGCGTCACAATAATAGTTTTCTGCTTTGTTCTCTACTTATTTCACTATCAGTTAAAAAGTTGTATTTCCTTTGAAATACATTATCATTATGAAATATTAATATGAATATTAAGCAGATGTTTTCTCCGATCTGTTCCAAGACCTTTTTGGATGAATTATACCTAATCTGAGTAATGGGCTCACTATTAGATTTTCCTCACCTGCTCAACAAGGATTACTTTGCCTTCATCAACACTCAGTACTTGCCAAGACAGTAGACATCTAGAATGCAGGCATGCCCTCTTGCATTATAATAAGATTATCTACTAAATATCATTATCACCACGGTCACAGTTTTCAAATGGTTTTAAAACCCAAAAGAATAGCCTAAGTTTTACTGGATTTTTTTAGATCAAAAAACTTTCAGTTTTGTTAAGACAGAGTCAATGTAACATAGTCAGACTGACAGCTATGCCTTAGGGAAGCTGTATAACCTTTGCCCAAGAACTGTAATGCTAACTTTCACAAGTCAAGATATATTTCTGTTCCTCTTTGCAGCCACCTCGTCAGAAGTTGTCAGACTGACTACTAATCTTGCTGGTAACCTACAGAAGAAGTTAAAGCATGATTGTCTGATGAAAAGAATGCTTTATAGTTGCCTCCTCAAATGCTCTACAACTAAGTGTGGAGTAAAACTTCTCTCCCTATAATAATCTGCAGAGTAATATGAGTAATTTAATCATGACTGCACTTGTCAGATGAGTAAAAAGGGACCTAAGAATCAGCCATACTACCACAGAACAGTTATATCTGCAATGTAGTGTCAGCTAAGAGATGCCATTTTCCCCTCTATGTTGCAAACAGGCAATGACCTAATTTTGAGCACAGCTGGGCAGATTTTGTTCAAAACCTCTGCTTCTTGAACAGCCTTTTCCTCTCATTTCTCCAATATTGTCTAATTGTTAAATTGATAACCTTGTAGACACAAGACAGCACACAGGAGCAAAGGGGGGCCATTCTACAGTTCACATTTAATCACAGTAACTATCTCGCCACCCCAGCAAGAAACCTTCTTAACACTCCAAAACACGTGCAGCTCCACCAGCCTCTACCCAACAGAACTTCTCACAGAAACGGGTGGTCTTGGCAGGAATTACACAAATTCACAGCACAGGGGACAGTGATCTGTGTCAAGACAGGGTTCCCTATGCATTGCTTACGATCATATCTAACAGCAAAAGCACCAACTGGATTATCTGGGTAAACCAGTAACTGTCGTAACTCAACAACTGCTTATAAAACCTTGAACCAACACCTACCCCACGAGTACAAAGAAGAATTACACAGAGTGTGTCCTCATTCTGCATAATCATAATATATTTAATGTATACTTGGTTACCCTATGAGTAGAATCTGATTTACAAGTTAGAAAACAATTTCACTGAATCTAAAGTAGGTTTTGTTTTGAGGTCTACCAAGTTTAGAGTTCAATTGCATTTTAACTTACTCATCAGCATTGTACAAATTCCTAGTGTTGACAAGTTACAATGAGGCTTTTGCATATTACAATATAAAGTTACAAATTCTGCTGTCACACCACTCAGTTTTTTTTATTAAAAGGGCAATAGAGGAAAAAAATACAAAGTGTATTTTTTGGGGGATGGGGGGGGAAGGTTAGGGACAATAAAATCCAACTCCTTTTACTTCATCCCCTGTTCATTTTCATTATATAGAGCAGTGGTGCCAAGCTCTCTGCTATTCAGCTTCTGGAACAAAGATGGTAAAAGTAATTATCCACACCATTAGGAAATTTACAGACTTATCAGCGAAATTTAAAACTTGAGAAAATAAAACTTCACCTATCACTATTCAATATGAATCCTAGCCACATAAATTCAATTTTAGAAGTTCAAATTTAATTGCATAATTGCCGCATCTGAGAACATTTACACAAATGTCATAGTCTGAGTATTCTACTGCATTTACTGAGTGAATATTCACTGTCTCTTTTGAAGCCAATTAATATACCCAGCTCAGTTTCTCACAGCATTCTTGAAGAGAATATTGCATTTAAAAGTATGGGTTCTTTTATATGTAAATATTTCTTCAGAGTAGGTCACACCACTAATTCACATAATGAGTGTATTTTTTTCTGACGTACTAGGTTACTTTGTTACTACTGTATTTTCAGGAGGAGGATTTTGAAGTTGTCACTAGTACTTTTTTCAAGAGTTTTGGTGAGGACCTTGTCCTTTTTATATGGCTGTATATTTGGAAAAGGTGCACAGGGGAAAGAAATAAGGTAGTCCACCAAAAACTGATGGGCCATGGAGACAAAAACCAACCCCACTCTGTTCCCTTTACTTTTTCCACAACCTCCAGCTGGAGGACATACCATTGATTCCAGGAACTTGTCACACCCTTCAAGCTGATGAGCTATGAAGCATTAAGTCTGTGTTGTCAGCTGTACACTGTCCGTCTCACTGGAAGAGCTGGTCCTACCCTTGGACTTATACTACAGGATATGTGGTATCAACAAAAGGCTCACGAAAACACCTTCTGCCTGCAAAACTTAGCCACAACCACGTCACTTAGTCACCACACGTTTGTAGAATGTGATTACAGCAGCCACTGACAGTTTCTGACTGGGCAGCAGATAGCTGTGCACTTTGATCAGCTTCTGGTGCGAACATTTGCTGCAGTGGCCTGTCAAGTTAATGACTTGCTGTAACTCAAGTGTTTCTCAAAAAACAGTGAAGCAAGCCAACACAGACGGTGGCACATCTCATTACAAAAAAGAATCATTACATAGATGGCTTATGGCTGACAGAGATTAAAACACAGTTGGCCAAAAGTCACAACAAAGAGCAGCAGCAAGATTAAAGCTGTTAGATATTCAGCCACCTCAGTATATACCAGAACAGAAAGCAAGACCCATTGCGATGGTTTTTTGCAGTGTTTATATAGAGCTGACAACAGGTTGTCGGTGCAAAGATCAAAGACTTATAAAATTACTTTGGCTGGATGGGATCTCTGTAAGTCTTCCAGGCCAAGCTCTGGCTCACAAAAAGAGTAATTAAAAGCCTAGAGTTCATTTGCTCAGGGTCCTGTCCAGTTAACTTTAAGGGCTACAAAATCACCTCTGTGCTTAACCACTCCCATTTTGGTGCTTGTATAAATGCATCTAGGTTTCATGTATCTCTCTAATGGTTCAGTATCGTTATGCGTTATATGTTGACAGTACCACTGAAGACACACTAGCATTAATTTTCAGTTTTTTCACAATTTTAAGAGTGATGGTTTTATCCCACAAAGGTGCAGAAACCTGCATACACACATAAGTTAATCACAGGACAGGCTTGCTTTTCGTAAATTATCCTTCCCAGCCCCTGAAAGTGTCTTACAAATAAAACCAGGAAAAAAAGGTTAAAAAAAAAATACTTTGTCCTGTGATGCAAGAATGCAAGCAGCAGCAGTTCCTTCCAAGAAGAGTAACCTCTTGAAAAAACCCATGCTTATACAATGGCTGTAGCTTCTTCACAAAGTCAGTCTGAGGACTTTCGGCTCAATTAGCTACTTTTATGTTTCTGTGGGAAAAAAGCAAGCTATAGTGAATAGTTGCGTGCAATCCAAACCCTGTAAGAATAGAAATCAGTATTTCCATTCTCTTTTCCATAAAGCAGGTATCTGGAAACACTGTCCTAATCAATACTAGAGCCGGTGAGAAGGTACCCATGGCAGGTATTTTTAAGACATGCTATGGTGGAAATCCTCATTATGGCTAAGCCAACATGCTGCAGACTGACCAGATGATGCTGGGTGCTCCTGGGTCACACACTGCTTCTTTGATACAAGACCAGGAAGACAGCCCACAGTTTGCTTCTAGAGTGACTGGTCAAGAATAAAGGGCTGTTGCTATTCACTGACATTACAACAGCGGTAATAGCTTTCCTCAGAGAGCAGGGTTCAGGAACACAGGCATGCTAACATCAAGGACCACTTCACTCTAGAAATGCTTAGTAAGGTCTAACTCTAATCTTGACCACAAGAATAGCAGGAAGCTTCAGTACCAAAGCAATCTCTAACAGTCTAGCATTAGCTGAGCCATGAAAGACCATATGGAAACAGTATCATTAAGACTCATGAATGAGAAAGATAAGAATCAGAAGTGAGACCATGCTCTATAGAAAATTGAGCTTCATTCACAGAAAGTTAGGCAATTAGATAGAATTCAGCAGCTGACATTTTTTTCTCCGGATGACAAATATTCCGAAGGAAAAAAACCACCAAAATGTAGCACTGACTAATCAAGCAGAGACAGCACTTAAAATCTTAGGTTTTTTCCAAAATAAGCTTAGGTTTAAGCAATTACACTTTTAAATGTCGGTACTTTAATTAATTTATGTTATTCAAGGCAAACAACATTGTAATTAGACAGTGATAATAACTCCCTGTTGTTTTGCAATTGCTTTATCTTCAGTGTCACAAATATCTGGACCTTCCAAAAATGTTTCTGCAGTGCTCAATACAGCTACGCATTCTACCTCACCACTCTATACAGAACCATAAAACCTGCTGCAGGGACCAGGCACCAGAACTTCCACCCCTTTCTCAAGGGAAGACTTTGGTGCCCTACACAATCAAGCTATACTTGCACTTTCTGGCAGTTTAATTTTCCTTCTGCACAGTGGTCCTCTTTCAAGAAAAAATGTAGCTTTTTTTCTTGGCATTGAGGAGTCTCCTATCATGTAGGAACAGCATGTTCCCTTCCTGCTAGGAAGGGCTGATAACCCACTTCCAGGGAGAATGTTCTCTCCACCATGCCCTCCTACAGAAGGCATGCACTGCAGCCTCCTCCAATGGTAATTTTACATGAATTGACTAAGTCTGCCGCTATTGAAATGACCCGTAACTAATTAGGCCACATAAAAAACATGCAACTATGCTTCCCTAACAATTGCAACATTTTAAGTAGCAGAGGCATTTGCTAGAGTAGACAAAAAGATTTCCAGGCACTTTCACAGGAACTTAGAAGAGTTTAATTAGGTTCAGAATCCTACAATATTTATTAGCCCTGGAGAGTAGGTAAGCCAACCTTCTTAAGTGTGGGTGTCTAGTATGATGGCAAAGGTACAATTCAGGCCTAACAGCGAGAAATATGAACACAAATTAACATCACCACCAAATTTTAAAAATCTCAGTAAGTATTCATGACTTGTAATTACTTTTCAGTTATAGATGGGAAGGGGTTGAGGTGGGAAGAAACTGGAGAGAGGAAGGACTGGTGATACTGAAGGCAGACTACTCTTGCTTACTGCTGACACCTTCACCTGCAGGACTTGCAAGGATTATGGCCCCAGATACCAGAATAAGTACAATAGATGCATCTAACTGTCTTCTTAGGCTTCTCCCCCCTACTAACAGTGTATCAGGCTATGGTTACTACATCTTGTACAAAAAAAGTGTGATGATACTGTCTTGATAGCATGCACACACACACGCACTTTTCTGTTACCAAAAATACTCTTCAAGGATTCCACAGTATTTTGACTACAAAATTAGATTTTCGTCAGTCAGATTTTGCAACTCTCAGACTGGTATATAATTCATGTTTCACACCAGGTTGCCTCCGGAATCTTCACAACTGAGTCTAAATGTGACAGCGTTCATCCACTGGGGATTTGACTACAACTTTATTTTTAATTTGGACAAACTGTGATTACTTCAATTTTTAAAGCTATTACAGCTTCTAAATATATATTTAGCAAATTATTAATAATCTCTTCTTTAAAGACAATTGTGTATTGCAAAAAAGCTACCTCTACACGTTACCGACACAATTTTAAACTAGTTTCCCATAGAAAGAACACATTTCAGAAGTTTGCTGGCAGATTTCAGTAAGTTAAGCAGCTAGAAACAATCTTCTAATTTTTATGCCATTTACAGGACATTGTTTTCAAAAGACCAACTGATTACTCCAAAGACAGGAAAACTAAAGCAAGACTTCACATTATTTGACAGAACTGACATAAGAAAGCCTTTTGTAAATATCCAATCACACGAGTAAAACTTTATGTGGTGCAAACTGAAAAATTACTCAGCTGAAGACACTGAGGCCTCACCAGTTCTACTGCTTGTGAAATTATTTGCTACAATTACCAAGTGTTCAATTTCAAGCTTAAAGGTTGCTTTTCATTTTGTTAATTTACCAAGACTGCCCACTGATTTAAAAATCCTGCATGTATAGGTGGTAAGAAAATAGTAATTTTTTTCCACCTATACACAAAGTTAGGCTATTAGAAATATAGCCACTGTGTAAGAGATGCTGCTTTTTTTGTATTTGAAGGGAGAAGGAAGAAAGAAATTTTTTCAGAAATAAAGAAGCCACTTCAGGTATTTCCTATGACTTCTGAAACATGAGAAGACAGTCCCAGATAACACAAAGCCAAAATATTTAGGGAATTAAGACACCAAAACCAATTAGAAAAAAAAAAAAAAAGTTAAGAACAGATTCCCTGCCTTGCCTGTACCCTGATAAGCAGACAAGTCAGCTGCAATATCCTCACTGAAGAAGGTACCAGTGATCATTAAGTAATGTTACAACAAAAAAAAGGGATGAAACAAGGGACTGCTGTTTAACAAATCTAAGCCATAGAAGTGCTTGTCTGAACTTAAGTCTGCTGTTGTCCAGTAAAGACATCCTTCACTCCTGGTCCTCAGTCAGCCAGTTAAGACAGCTCACATTTTTCTGAGTGTCTTCAGATACAAATTCATTTGCATTTCCAGTACCTCCCACAACCCCCCAGTTCAGTTAGAGCTCGCCACCTTCTTTTCAAAACACTCATTGCTCAACGGTGGATCACAGAAGACCAACAATTAAGGTGTGGGTAAACAGCATAGCACATAAAGCCTAATCAAGCAGCACATGATTAAGAGAGACACTCTTTTATCAAACACAGCAAAAAGATATTTTTAAATGCTACAACCTCAGTTCAGGACAGCACATGGAAGACTTCAGCCTTCCTGAGATATGACATAATCATAACCACAAACATGCTGCAGATTATAATATTCCAAGCTATCTCAGGTTGGCAGATCATTTACCAGCTGACATACACAACCTGGGGCTTCCACTGATGAGCAAACTGAACACCGTCACTTCCTGTTTACCTGCACAGCATTGCTCACTGAGCTGCACCTCACTGCTTAATGCTGCTGAAACCTTGGCTGGCCACAAAACAGCACACACAGCAGAACAGTTATTTTTGTTCTGGAGTTGCAGTTGCACATATCGTTACTTTCAGAAAAAGAGAATGTGCTGCACACAGGCTTTCCATAAATTTGTCACTGTCTACTGCCATGGAACAAAAATTCTCACTACAGAAGACATTTTGTCTTGCAGTTCCACTCCCATCTCCAGCCTCCCAAGAAACACTCAGATTCAAAGCATGTAAGACTGTTCTTGCCAAAGCCGAGGGAATTTTTAGATGAAATGCTGAAGTCTACCTTTCAATTCTGATCCATTTTAAATTTATCAAAACTCCCAAGACTAGGATGAACCTTACACAACCAGACCATTGTACAGATACATAGATTAACCAGTTCTTAAAACTGTGTTTCATGGTCATACACAGAAATTGCAGATTCAAGAATCACGAGTTTCATGCAATGCACGGGATAAAACTGGAGTTCACCTCTGTTTTGTCTTGCTCCACTGCCCACCCAGCTATAAGAAAACCCAGCTTCTTTCCCTCAACATTCCCTTCTCTTCTACAGCAACTCACTACCTTCATGCACTTAAGGTCCTCTTTCTTCAGCCTTCACCAATCATTCCATTCTCTACACAGTAACATTTTTCTAGATGCTACATACTAGTTCCACATGAAATGCAGATTCTTACAAGCAAATCCTGATACCCACTTTGAATATATGAGAGTGCTTTGAGAAAAAACATTAGAATTCAGGCCCATTTTTTTAGAGTTAGATCTACTGCAGATTCTTATTGACCCAGTCAATGATACAGGTATCACGAAGTTCACAAGTAAAAATCTGTAC
Source organism: Pachycephala philippinensis (assembly GCA_013397055.1). NCBI lineage: Eukaryota > Metazoa > Chordata > Aves > Passeriformes > Pachycephala > Pachycephala philippinensis. The sequence goes on from VWZT01005002.1 coordinate 322,942, forward strand.
AACAGTTAAATTGACTAAGGAAAGGATGTGAAGCATAAACCTCAGAAATTCAGAAATTATCCCAGCTCTGAAACACTCATTAATGAATCATTGAAAATGCTATTCAGCATCCACTGGTACTCTCAGGTCCAGATTTAGAAAACAAATTTAAAAAATGAGTATTTGCTTTGCAGAGATGATGTTTAGGTGAACTTTACTTATTATCGTTATTGATGACAAAAAATAATATGGAATTTTGACTTTTGATACTTAGGGAAGATTGAAATAAAACAGCTTAAATTGTTTTAAAAGAAAAGAACTCTTATAAGAACACGTTAATTACATGCCAACATAAAACAAAGAACTCCCTTCAAAATATTAACAAATATGAGGTTATTTGTTATTAACAAATAAAGGCTATTAAAAGTAAAACCTCTTTGAATAATAGTCAGCAATTGGTCTCGCAATTGTGTATACAACTTGTGTCCTGTCCTGTAAAGCAGACTCAATCCACTTACATAAAGGTACTTAGAGATGCAACCCCCCCTCACACTTCCACTGTGCCACAATTCAACATGTATTAATTCCTCCTTCAGCAGTTCACATTTGAACACAAGACTTACGGCAATTCGAGTCAGATACAAGAAAACATAACTGCATGTAAGATTTTTTTTTTTCTAAATATATACCAGCAACTGAGTCTGCTATGAATAGTTACTCCCAGTGACAAGCCTTAAAAAGTAGATATACTACGGGGGAAAAAAAAAGGTGTGAAGATGTGTTAGTTCTATGATCCCTTGCCATATTCAAAGTTTACTGCAGGGATAAAACATTAGACACCAGCTGAATGCCCAGGAGACTGCCGGTTTTTATTTTGTTCTGGCAACAAGAAGTTGCATGCTAGTGTTTGTTTCTCCCCTGTGCCTCAGTTTCCTCATCTGTAACATGGAAGGGAGACACTGAGCTCTACCTCTGTAAAGTGCTTGGAGAACAACTGATGAAGAAGTATTATGCTGTCACAGACAGAAATTATTTTTGGAGGGTGTAGGATATGTGTCAACATTATCTTCCCTGCTAATTGAAAAGGTTAAGACAGGTTAATTTCCACATCTGTTTTAGGTAAGGAAATGGAGATATTCTTTTACCATGGTGGATGCCCCTTGAGTCTAGTGACATTTATTACAGCTAACAGGTTCAATTATCACTGCCCATAGGGGCTCCTTTGCAGGTACCAGCACTACATTTACCAATGTGCTGTGGAGGCCAAAAGCCACTTAAATTCACCTGTGTGTAAACAAACTTTAGCAGTTTGGAAGCAGTGTCACAGAATGGTGGTCTTAGATGGCCAACTGTATGTACATCTCAGGCTTACAATTTAAGTCATCTACTTCCATTCTAGACAAATGATGGCTGCAAATTCTTTGTAACAAACTTACTAATGCTTTTGTAAGTCACCATCACACTTATTTTTTTCACAGTACATTTAACTCATGATTCTTCAGCTGGAAGACTAAAGAGTACAAGGCATAGGACTCAAAACTTCCCATGTACCTGGAATTTCTCAGCGGCCTATTCCATGACAACCCCTGAACAACAATAACCAGTAAAGTCTCAGTATGTAAGCATTGAAAAAAATGTAAGAAAATGCACCAAATTTAAAAAAAGAAAAAAAAAAAGTCGTTTTGAAACCTAGGCACTCTGTCCTAGTTCTGACACAGCCCTTCAATAAGGGCAATCTCACCATCCCCATATATCTAGGTTCATTTACAAAAGATTAAGGCTACATTGAAAAATGCTAGGGAGAGTTTAGTTTAGCTTTTGGCATTGCTACTTGGTCTCCTAAACTCCCCTAAGAGCTGAAAACCCCACTGTAGCATGGCCTTTGCAGTTCAAGATTTGCGTTTAAACTCTCAGGTCAGGTATTACAAACCTTCAATTTCTACTACTAAAGAAAAGCCTCTGCCAAAAAATAATTTGTGTTTTAGTTACACTCTCCTCCTTGATTATCTAAGTGAGTAGTACAAAGATAATATTTGAGTGTAGTTTATTGAAGGGAAAAAACACCCAACCTTAAGGAAAGAATTGCTGAGTTTGCAATATTGAATTTCCACAGTGAAAAAAAAATAATACAACTGAGCTCTGCCAAGCTAGGACTTAACAGAAAGTTCAGATTAAGAATTATTTTGAAATTCAGATATTAACAATGGAGTTGACAATTTCCGTTCTGAACTTACTACCCACAATCTGAAAAAAAATTCACAGAGGGCTGCTGAATGGGAAAGCTCCTTCCCTGAAGCCAAAATTCTTCCGTAACTCTTTAAGTGCCACAATGTTTCTTATTATGAAGTTACCTGCTTTACTGAACACACCTAGAAGAGCAAAAACTGTAAAGAATCTACTTATTTTAAGTTAATGATAAAGTGTTTATTTATACAAGAGAAATATTGTAGAAAGAGGGCAGCAGGATGCATTTTTCCACTGCACTTAACACTTTGGTGTCCATATCCAGTCACCAGTTTCCAGTTAAAAAAAAAAAAATTAAAGTATCTTATTTTTTCTTTCAGTGCAGAGCTGGTAGTACCAGTTCACACAGCAGAAGTGAGGAACAGATACAGTGATATTGTTCTCAGTCTTTAATTCTTAAATATTAATGTCTGGATGATCAGAACAAAAGTATCCTCATCTTCATTTGAAGATACTTAGCTCTCCATAACTGCTGTGTTCCTGTTTGTGACTTGTGAACGTTGTTCAACAGCAATAACATATATGCTACACTAAACGTTAAGCATACCCACCTGAATTTACAAGTAATATAAAAATTATTTCACTCTACTTACAACAGTACTAGTAGTACTAGACTCATGTGAGAAACAAAGCTTACAATAAAGAAAATCAGTATTTATTAGACCAGTGTAAGAGTTTAGAATCCACGAAGTCACACCAACATAATTAACATGGACACAGTAGTTTAAGATACTTTAACAACTCTTAGGACAGAAAATATTTATTTCAAAGAACACCTAAAAGAAACATTTGGTCTGAAATGGACTTTTAATCTTTTCGGTGAGTATTGTCTGAATTAATAAAATACAGCAAGTTGAGCCAAAATATTAACTGAAATGAAAAAGATCTTAAGATAGCTTTGCTTGGGATCACAGTGATGTTGAAACACTGACAACCATCCATCTGTATTGCACTGCAGTCCAATTAGCCAGTATTATTATCCTAATCAAGCAACAGATTTGAAGCATTACATGCTTCATTTTCTGAACTACTTTTCTGCAAGTCTCCAAGTCTGTTCTGGAGCTGACAGAGGTTAACATGCTCAATGTTACTAATTCCTGCTGCTTGGGAGAACTGGCAACTGCCTTCCTGTCAGGTCAAGTGTTTGTGACTATTCCGAAAACATTCACTTACGCAATAAATAATAGTGCTTTTATGACAGTATAAAATCAGCAGGTAAATTGTTACACCATATTAACATAATAAAAATGTACATTAATGCTAGTTATAACCATTGAACAGAAAAAAGTTATTAATGATACACTGATTATTTTTTTCAGATGTGTAACATTTTTGGAAACAAGATATTCCTCTGTAAGAGCCCCAATGCACCTTAAATCCCAATGACTGAAAGAAGGTACCCCTTGTCAAAGCAGACTTTGGATTTCCAGTTTTTGTACGGATATTCCCTTCCTTTGTGATCAACTAACTACATCAATTGCTCTGAGCACCTGAACAGCCTCAATCTGCTAATATAGAAACAGAAGGTTCTTGATGTTGACTGTAGGACAGATAATACCACTCCCATGAGTATACAGTTTAGACAAAACAAGCTGCTTACCTCACTAAGAGTTCAGGAAAAATTACACCCTACTTGAGAGACTTTACATGAATACAGAAACAGGGTACCTCTCCCAGTCTCCTGGAATAAATTATCACAGGTGTAGGACCTACATAACAGCAGTACATTCCTAGAAGTCCAGTATGGTTGATTTCATAAACATCAGATTTAAGTCTGTATAACTGGGTCCTCAAAAGACCTAGGAGATAAATTGCCAGAAGTTTTATTGTGGTACAAACACTTCCTACAGGAAGATGGTGATGGAGACTGCCAGTAACACAGCTGGAGCTTGAGAAAGCCTGGGGAGCAGAGGGAAATAAAAAAAAAATCTTGATTTCTTGATAGTCTAGTATCCACTCCTGAGCACACAGAGTAGACTTATAGAATAAATTGAAGGCTAGACAGCTTCACCGATGGAAGTGTCCCATTGAACATCTGTTATTCAAAAGTGCATCCTTCAGAAGAAGGCCAGTGCCATCCACCATGTTATGTGCAATAAGATATACAGCTTGAGAATTTTTATTAGCTTATGTGGAACTCTAAAATCTCTAAATCTGCCAATGCCAACCTAAAAGCTTCAGTTCTGCAACAAACACAACAGTCCTCTGAAGAATTCCAGACTCCAAGAGGTGACATGTCAGTCAGCTCACTTCAGGACTAGGTTACTGTGGTTACAAACCAGGCACCATGCTGCACGTAACGAAGTGCCCAGAGCACCTGAACTCAAAAATAGCCTTGATGATGCATGGCAGACATCCGTATTCATGGCTGATTTGTTTATTTTGAATAAGCCAACTACGTAACACCCTTTGCTAATTCAGACTTGCATCATAGTGATATTTTTTGTATGCAATGACTTGGAGAAGTTATTTCCAGTCAAATGGATATTGGTACTGCATCATTTCATTGCTAAAACAATTATCGCAGCCAGAATTGACATGCAAGTCACCATCCTGAAATAAAGACTAAAAGCACTCACCTTCTAAATCCATGACAGATTGTTATCTCCCTTCTGCTCTGAATCAAATGCTACCTGTTGTAGCAGAGAACTGCTTGTACAGCACCAAGCCTCACCAGGGGACCGGTTCCTGCCAGTGCTGGCTTATAAAAGTGACATTGAGAGAAAAATATGGCTTGAAGGGAGAGAGGGAATAACCGGACACTCAAGGGGAAAAAAATGATAAATTGCAAACTTCAGAGAAGTGTTTACAGAACTGAGGCATGCAAACACTATCTAGCAGATCTTGTGGACACAGAAGACAGAACTGAAAAGCTTCCTGAGCTCATACCTTTATATCCCAAATGGAACCAATGATTAAGGTGAGACACCAGAACAGACAGAGTATGTGATGATTAAACTATCACTAATTACACTACTTCACACACCAGAACAGCCTCTGGAGCTCAATCAGGAAACAAATTATTGTATCTGAGCTGATGGAAAACTGCTAAAACACTCCAAAATGCAGCTTCAGGTAAGATTCCAAGAGAACTCAGTATATCCCTGGAGGCTCTGAAGATGCAGAGAACTTTTCTTAAATTACTTACAAACTACTCATCAGAAAAGACACCTTCAGACAGGAATACATCTTCTTGGTAGGCCATTGCTCTGCAAAGAAGTGAAGTGAAAGAAATGCAGCAGCCTTTAAGGTCATCCCTGTTGTACCTCATGCACTCTGTAGAAGCATGGCTACAAGTCAGCTACATCTCCTTACCAGCAGGCAAAATCTTTTTTTTCCTCCTGAAATCAGAGATCAGAAACCTTATGAGCTTGTGTTCACAGTATCAGTATCAAATAGACTTGATCAGTTGTCCACTGCAGCAGGTCATTACATGCACAGGCACACTTTTGCCTGCTGTAAACTTCTGTGCACCTGCATTTTTTCAGGTTTCCAAAAGCCATTTCTAGGAGCAGAAAGACAATATTGAATTTTGCTGCTGGCAGGAAAACCAGGTTTGACTTGAACTTAATGACAAAGCAGACAGTTACATTCACAGCAGCAGAACTGACCCTTATTCTGTGATGTATGTGCTACTGACAACACTAGAACAGACAGCTCACATCTCCCCATCCCCAGCACCAGAGCTGCCTTTGACTCCTGGCAGCTTTCCCTGGTTGTGAAGATAAGAGTTACTGAGACCTGGGCCACTTTTTGGATACGATGGGAAGTGGTGCAGAATGCACATATGCACAGAGGAACAAACTCCCTCCCCAACACAACACAAATTGGTAATGATGGCCCTACCCCATACGATGTATCAGCAGCTGTTTACACCATTCTAATCTCAAACCCACACTCTATTGATTTGAGCAACTACTAGGCTAGCACTCAAAACTGTGCCAGGAAGTGTGCCAACAAACTGAACACCATGGATGGTCACGGAACAGAGCCCGAGTTCATGCTACTGCCCTACTTAGGTTTGTTAGCCATCAGTATGTAAGCGTAGCTGGCTGACAGACCAGAGGTGAGAAAAAGGACAAGATGCATCCTTCTGCCACCAAGCTTAAGTGTTATCGGGGACATAAAGGTATGGTCCAGACAGGCATGGCCAGTGTGAGAGATAGACTCCTTGGTTACACAGTGTGAAGCCTGGAGCAGCAGCATGAACACTTATTTTTGACAAATAAATTTCATAAACAACATGAAGAGAGGGCGGAGGAAAAAAATGATTTGTCATTTACAGGCAGAAAAGACCAGAGGTGTTCAAAGAGGCTGTTAAGGAAAAGTCTCAATGAAGAACTGAAGCATTCAAAGCAAAACTTCCTAAATGACACAAAAAGTTGAAGTTAAAACCATGACATGGAATGAGATCTACATATCCTAGCAAAACATTTAGCACCAAATCCATCTCCATGCATCCTATCAAACAAAACTGTAACACAACTATAGGTATGTTGCATCTGGATGCTTGAAGGCAAGGAAGTGCATGCTCTGAGCAGAGACAACAGTTGTATTATCAGTCTCTCAAGTATAGAAATACTGGCACCTGAATATGGTATGGACAAATCTCTTAAAGAAAAAACTATTTTTTAAAATAAAGAAATGGTGTGTTGAATCACTACTGAGTTCTAGACATCAAGTGCAACCAGCATTTTCTTGTTGCAACCACACTTTAAATTTAAAGCTATACAAGGTTTTAAAGTTCCAGCTACACAAACTGAGCACAGAGCTAACAGTACAGTGTAACACAAAGAGGACAGCATTGTTTAAGAAAAGTCAAAATTACAATACCTATTGTATGGCTAAAAAATATCAGTTCACGTAACATTGCACAAAATTAAGCCAAAACCCTGAATTTTTTTTTTAAAACTGTTAATTATCAGCTTGCTAAAAATATAAATGCTAATAAATGCATGTCCAGTTGTAAAATGAATTTCATACCTGATACTCTTAACTAAAACCTAAAGCAAATAAAGAAAAAAAATAGCCCTGCATTTAATTTGTTAGAAACTACCACTTCCTTCTCTGCAAATGCAAGGGGAAGCTTTTGCCTGTGGTATTGCACAGAACACACAGCACTACAGGATGTTCATCGTTTTCTTCCTCTTTTCAGTTAACCACAGAAACCATGCGCAGTTTTACAGAGAGGAGCCTATTTGGATGCCTTTGTGTATATTTAGTGTCATAAGCCAAGTGATGTTTCTGTTTGTTTTGGCCGACTGAGGGGGAGTAAAGGGAAAAAATGTCTACTTAGAAAGAATGACCACATCTTAGCTATGCTCAGAGAGAGCTGTCACATGGTTAGAGGAGCAGGAAATAACTTACAGTTCAGTCGAAGCAGGACTAAGCAATTCTGTGGTTTCAAATCTGAGCCTGTAGAGTTGCTGAAGCTGTATCTTCCAGTATACAGTTTCTTAATATAGCAGCTTACAAACTGGAGAGTCTGGTCCTGCCTGGAGAAGCAGCAGTGAAGGGTGGAGTGGTGCAAGAAGCCTGAGGAATACCATACTCCTGTTTTTGTGTACACTTCTCATATCCACTGGAAGTCCTCATCCCTGTACCATTATCAATGACTTTGGCCGGTGAAGATAAAATATGTGAGAAATGTGTAATGGCCAGGTCTCAAGCTCAAGTGAACTCCATGTCTGCAGCAGCAAACAGTTAGCTGGCATAGACACTGCTTCCTCTCCTCATGTCTTTCCTTCATTGTGCAGTGCTCTGCTGAGTTACAATACATGTCATGTCTATCCCAGAACTGGGTATGGGTAGGACTACATGTCTGATGAGACACAAAGTTCATCCTCGAGAACAAAGCAGTTGAGGAACTGAGAAGTAGGAGGAATAAGGGAGTGGAGCGGAGACTGGTGAAGAAGAGAGTCAGTCCTACCTGGAGATCTTTGTGCAGATTACGGATGCAGGAGCTGAAGGGAGAAAGGAAGTTTCTGGAAGCACTTGAGGCACCAGAGGGAAAGAGGAAAGGAGGAAATCCTGTTACTGGGACAGGAGAGAAAACTTGCTAAAAAGATAAAAAGAGCATGTGTGTTAAGTGAGTACAAGGAGAACATGATGAAAGCAGAGACACAAGATTTGGAGGGCAGAGGTCACTACGCAGGACTTCAAGGTACATCAGCAGGATGTGGCTTACAAAAGAAATAGTGGTTAAATTGATTCCTAAAATATAAAATTCTTTTAAAGTTAATAAATTACTACTTCTGTTATAAAATGTACTAAGGAGGTTGTAAAAAAAATCTCTCAGTTTTCTTTATCCCTAATACAGAAAAATATTAATACAACAAATTAATACTAATTTCTCATCCACAAATCACACACAGGTAAATTAATCTCTTGACCGTCACCTTGAGAGGGGAGAAGACATTTAAAATTTACTGCCAAATTCCCATTTTTAAATATTCTTGTTCTTCAGCCTAGACAGTAAGACAAGTACTAGGGCTTGTTACTTAATCTCAGCAGGTGCTGGCTAACTTTTGGGGAAAGCCATTATCATCACTAATACTTAAAGTAAATGTGTTTTTTTTTAAAGGCTTTGCAACCTCAGAAGCAAGAGTTATCTTTGCATAATTAAGAGTTCAAATAATCAACAGCTTTCTAAGCTGTTTGAAAAAGCAAAAGCCACACTTTCTTTTGCTAGGTTGCCGTTTCTCAAACTGCAGGCACAGTACCTTCACATGCAAAATATGCTCTTATGGGAGCATATCTGTGCTCACTAAATACACCACCCTGATTGTACATAGTGGCTAATGAACAAGAGGAGCTAAAAGCAAAATAACACATTTGCATTGAAGGGAAAGGAGATGAATGCAGGGGAATTCTGAATTACACAGAGTTCTGAAGGAGAAAATGGTGTGTAAAACCGTCTTACAGAAATGGAAAAACTTACAACCTTAGTGTGATCTTTCAGCTTTAAGCTAGACACACTGTAGAACTGAAAAATGTATTAACACTGTTTCTCAGAAAACCTGAAAAGAAAATGCTGCCACAAGAGTGAGGATTTTAAGGACAGCTAAATAAACAGTAGAGTGAAAACAAAATCACCAAGGTGGGGATGCATGTATGAAAGCAAGTGCCTAAAGTGAGAAGCAATCTGCAAATCTGTCACTATGTCGTGGAGCTCTGCAGCAACAGTCTCCTTGCCAGCAATGATCATCTCCACAGAACATTATGTCTACAGGAATTGAGTAATTCATTTAATGAACTTATTCCAGAATCATATATTCTTAACACAGACACTAATTTGAGTTGCCTAAAGTGTCATTTACTGCACAAAGAGGTGTCAGCAAAACTGTCTACCTTTAACTCACAAGTGTCTGAGAAAACACGACTAAATTTTAAGCATTAAGCAAGTGAACAACTTTCTAAGACAATGTCCCTATGATTGTTTGAACTGCATCTTTTCTTTTTCTATTTGGACCTTCTAAAACACTGCTCCTGTCATTTGATGATCACAGTACACTTCAGAATCTTCAAATTTAACTGTAATTGCCCCTGAAGGTAACTGCACACCTACTGTTCCCATTTTATTGGTCATCCAGGCATAAACAACATGTCTGGAAGTCACAAAATGTAGTGTGGCAGTGTACCCAAGCAAACACCTTGAGAAACTAAACTATCTTGTACAGCATCTGAGTCATGTCCTGGTAGAGTGGGCTGTTTAAAACCACCCATGAAGACACACTTCTAGTTCCACTAAATCCACTTTGCATCATTTACTGTTACAAGGAAAACAAACTAGCCAATAAAAAAAATCCTTCTGTGCACAAGTAACACAATGTCAGCCTTTCTTGAGGAAACTGTACCCTAACCTACCAATAAGCAACTCTCTCTAGTGCCTGTGACACATTTTCTTTACTTCCTGTATTTTATTATCTAGGTATTAGGTAATGAAACCATAAGTCTCTGTACTATACTAAGTTTTATTTCTGTACTACAAAGATTCCTCAAGAGACAAGCCTATGAAACATGCTCACTGGAGGAGAGGACACCATAAATCTTACCACACAGCTTCAAGTCAACAGCAAATCTTCTCAGCAAACCGAGCGTTTAAAGCCCAACAAACCCCATCTACTATGCAGACAGTTCTGCCTATAAAAGGTCAATGACAGGATTGGGCCTTTTTTCATGTTGGTTAATGAACTAGTACAAACTTCCTAGGTGGCACTCACTCATCACATACAAATATCTGCAATGCTTCACTCCACCCATTCCAGCACTAAGCTAAAAGCTGCCAGTGGCAACTGCTTCCATTGCTGGCACCTGCAGCCACTGTCAATGAAAGCAGTAGATGAGCTCTTAATGCTGGCACTATTAAAAGTAGAGCAATAAGGGTCATAAGAAGTTCTAAAGAAAAAACAGGTGAGTTTTTCAGGCAGAAGTACCAGAACTCCTTCAAAAAAAGAAATTAAAGATCTAAAATTAGAGCATTCCCCATTATCACGTTTTTAGCCCGAAACTGCATGGTTCTTACGAGATGGATCTTACACTCTTCACTTGTGACAAATTCAGCTTGTACTAAATCTTTCAGAACATCAGAAGAAATAACCAGGGAGAAAAACATTTTAGTGATAAAAAATTCAAAACAATATTTACAAGCAGATAATGCCAAGAAACCACACCAATTTTTCCGTTAAAGGAAGAACAAAGAAGTCTTTACATTTACATATTTGCATGAAATAGCAAACTCAATTTTTATCTTCTAACAAGAACCTACCTCTTCCTTGGGTGTTCTCCTAAGCAAGGGCTATCTGGACATCTTGGTGAAAATCTTGCAGTCAAAACATGATTGTTCATCTGAATCCTACATTAAAACTTTGCCCTCTTCTAAATTCCTCAATATGATTCTTAGCTGGGAAAAACCAGTAAGTTACAACACAACAGCTTGTGACTACAAATTGTTTTCATCCTGTTGTGTATGTACACCATAGCATTCCAGAGCACTTATCAAGAGCATGAGTGGCATACTTGACCATCTGATTAACCACAGAGATGCTGAGACTTTCAGCATGTGACTGCCTCCAAAACAGATAAAACATATCTACAAAGATGCTCAGAAGAGAATGCAATAATTATGAAGCCTTAACAGAATGAGGTACTGGTTCCAGGTCTATCTTACTAGATCACCCTTCATTTAGCAATACATAATGCTTCACAACAGAGATACAGTGACTGAAACTTGTAGCAGGACTCACTCCTCATATCAAGACATGTATTTGTCTAGCACATTAAGTACAGGCATGGCCAGGAGAAGCAACCACTACAGTTACCGAAGCAAAGATAAAAACTTCTATTAGCTGAGTTGCCATCTTAAACTAAGTTGAATAGGAGATTGAGATAACTGACAGTGAGGTTTATGGACAATTATGGGATTTTAACACCTAAATTTCTGTCTTTTACTCCTTAACCATATCCCACACTCAGTGAATTGATGCTCTGTCTCAAATACATACAGCTACGAGATGCCTTCTAGATTGTTTCCAAGCGGTCTTAAAACATTCCTCATCCATGGGTAAATAAGCTGAGGCAGTGAACTACGCTGTAAAGACATTAATAGCAAGCTGTGAAGAAAACGAGCATGAGAAACACACTATGATAAGGATGATGGTTATACCACTTACTCTGGAGAGTCTGATATGATTCATTACTGTGAAAATCAGTTTTGTAGGCACAGGTTTGGTTCAAAGGAACTGTCAAAATCCCACTGTCACTTCCTCTAGAATGGAAGATTATCACTGACAAGTTGTTCAGGGAACTCACTCTAGTGGATACTAGCGAGGTGTCTGAAGACGCTACATGTCTTTTGTAGAACAGGACAAATCTCAAAAGAAATCTAGGCGTAATTCTCAATACTCTTCTGTTCCACAAAACCTTAACCTTTACACTTTATCTTCTCCCTCCACATCTCATTTAAAAACAAACGCAAAGATGAGAGAATCACCACTGAACTAATGACTTAAGTTCTCTCTGTTTGTATAGGGGATAAGTCCTTTTTAAACTGCAATGTTGATGTTTTTTGGATGTACAGACTGCAGCTTGAACTCAAACTGAAGAGTCCCAACACTTCTCAGACATGTGAAGTTGCCCATTACTTAGACCTGTAGTCCACCTTCAAGTCTTAGTTCGTGCTGTTTTCCTAAGCACAAATAATCTTACAAGGCCCTTCCTGATAAAACATTTAATTCTTATCAACTAAGAGCTATAACTGCCATTCAAGCTTTTATTTAGTTTTATCTTAACTATTACTGCAATTTGTTCTTTGGCTCTGATATATAAACTTTTTCTGGTCACATGCACTTCTAAAAGCAGCCAAAACACTTTTCTTAGTTAGCTTACTGCTGTGTCACTTCTCTTTCTGCATCCTTCACCAGTTCCTGTTTACTATATCAACCAAGGCAAGATCTTACAAGGAACAACATATTCCTAGCCTTATTCATTACACCTTATTCAAGTGCTGAGTCCCACTTCTAAGTAGTATAAAATATCCATACTCCATTTTACCTACTTCTAATGCTACCAAATACATATTTCTCATGTTTTTCTTTTTCCTAAGGCCTCTCAAAAAATTATTTCTACAGAATAAACTCGTTTTCCATTACTGACATCTCTGACCAATATTAATCACGCAAATTGTAAAAGTTACTTCTTTATTACAAATTATAAAATGGACATCTAGCATTTGCTTTTTCTTACAAAACTCATAGTTATTTAAAGCAACAATTTGTAACTTACCAGAACTTCAGCAAAAATTTCTAAGTTGGGCACAACCACAAAAAAAAAAAAATCATTAATATGCACAAAATGAATCTCATAGCTCCCCTTAGTATAAGTATACATACAATTTTATTTCTACATTATGATAAAAAAAGTTATTTAAAACTTCTTACAGATAGCAAATTTAACACCTGACCTAGATAACAAAGGTCACAAACCTGAATGAAAATTAGTTATATGCCTAAACAATTAAAGTCCTAAAGGGCTACCTTACACTGGATACATACTGTAAGTAGTTCTACATTTGGATTCATATTTCAGCCAAATTAACTGTAGGTACAGCTTTGACTATTAGCCAGTGGCTTGGTTTTGAAAGCTTGATCTGTCATGGGCAAAGGTATTTTAATTGCTTATAGACTCAGATAAACATTTTACAGCTCAGCAAGTGGAGGGGGAAAAAAAAAAAGAGTAGAAAAAAAATCAATTACCTTCTATATGTACACTTGCTTACTAGTGAGTTTCTGCAAGTACCAGTAGTAGTCTGAAAAATGGTATCAACCTCACTAACACACAGAGTGATGGCTCTTCACCATTTCCCCCACTCCCAGGAAATTTTTCTATCTATCAGGCATCATTACTTAAGATGCAATTGGAACTATATCCGTTTCTGAGTTCACAGATTGTGAGTACTCAGTTGAAGTTATACTACTTGATAAATTCCTTTGCTTTTCCATAGAACAAAAATCAGGTAGTTGAATCCTCAACATTATCTCAAAATAGCTGCCTTGTTACCAGTCAGAAACAAAGGAAAGACTCAAATAAATCAAATCTAAAGCACCACATGCTTTCTTAACTAAGCCCTTCAGGCCTAATAGCAGCACTATGCCCTCCATTAAGAGCTCTATAAATTATTACTACAAAGAGTATCGAGGATCGTAGTTTAATGTCTCAATTGTTCCTCTTGTGTTCATTGCAGTAGTGATCTAAACATGAGGTCTAGTCAAACAAAATCTAAAATTATGTCAATGTAACTGATGCACATCACATCCAGTAGCCTGTCCATGCCCCAGAGTGACAGAAACACCACCTGCAGCAGCCAGGCAGCCCAGACATATCAGCTGATTGCAAGAGCAAGCATTTAGCATCCTACAGAACTCACAAAATTGTCCTTTCTTAAAAAGCGGCTCTTATCCAAAGCTTCACTAATGAGTAATTAAAACATGGATATTATGAGATCAAATATCATGTATATTACAGCAAAAAGGCATTTATCAGCATAGCATGTTGAGTCAAGCTAGAAGGTCAAGAGTACCAGGAGTCCTATTGGGCTTGAACAGATATTGTGGTTTTAAGTCAGACAGCCGAGGCTGTTACCATCTCCAGGTACTCATTCCACTTCTCTGCTTAAGACAATGCCCTCCAAGGGACACGAATATTCAATCTGTTCATTTTTTTCTGAATTTCTGGATCATGCCACACAGTCAGCCAAAAAAGCCTGGTTAAATACCTCTAGACCTTCAATGATCAAGTCCTCAGGACAGAGCAGAGAACCTCAACTGTACTAAAATAAGCCTATGATTAACTTAGAGAGCATAAAGGGCTGGGGAAAAGGGGAAAGAACAGACCACAAGTATAAGAACCTCAATTGGAAAGTCATCCAACATTAAGTGTAAATCAGAATGTGTAATTTCAAGCAAGCCATACATCCCATGACACCCAGATCCTGTGAAGACATTTACCTCCAGTCTGCTTTCAACATACTATTTATGCAGTTACATTGGGAACTTAACTAGGTGAGTTTTACATCTGAGTATAACAAGACTAAAAATGCGTTTACTTGATGAGAAAAAAACTGAGTTACAGAAAAGCAAACTGGAAATCGATTTACACACAAATTCATGCACTATTTTTTATATTTAGAGAAAAGTTGATAGTGGTCTTTTTCCTTCTTAGCAAAGAAGCTGAAGATATGAAACATGTGTCTGAAATTAATTGAGGAGTTCCTACAAATCCATACTTTTCAAAACATATACTTTAGGGTCATACCTTCTGACACACTTAACTGAGTTACTGTGACAGCATCTTATCTAACCCACCCCAATGTAAATATTCTCTACTTCCTGTTCAGTTACTGCATCTTATGTTTTCCTTGCAACAGTCAGTTTGATCAACAATACCATTTCAAAGTCCAGAGAGTTATGTGGAATCAGTATGACTACACGGATATCTTGCTTTAAGTCACAGTTTTAAGCTCATGAAACATCCTCCATAGCTGCACAGCAAGTGCCTAATAGTCTTTTAGGTACTGGACACAATGCACCAGAACACGGCCATTGTTTTGTAAATACGATTTTAAAAAAACCAGCTTCTTTTCTAATAAAAGTGGTTATCTTCTGAAGCCTTCAAATAGTTCTTTAATACAGATAAGTAGTTTTAGTGCAGTTTTACATTACATGCAATAAAGTATTCTGAAAACGAACTTACCAATATAGAAATAGGAAAATATGCAGTATTTCAGTCATATCTGAGTACACGGACCTGTTGTTTAGGCTAAGAAAAGTAATAGACTAAACCAGGGCAGGCCTAGCACTAATACGAGCCTTCCTAAAACTTCGTCAATACTGCTTTGTTGTACCGCTGGTGCACCTGGGGTCCGTCCCAGCCTCGTCGAGCAATGGAACTTGTGCCCCCCGAGCCCCGCGGCTGCTCCTTTGCGGCCAGTTCCCCCTGCAGCGCTGCAGGGCAGAGGGAGCCCCGCCGGCCCCCGGGAGCTCCATATGCCGATGGACACCGAGGCGCGGAAGGACGGCGCCCACACCGGTGCCCGAGGCGGTCTCGGAGCCGCCCGGCGCGCCCGGCTTCGGAGGGAGCGAGGCCGGGCCCGGCGCTCAGGGCCGGCAGCCCCGCCG
>VWZT01005002.1:339379-430097 GCA_013397055.1 Pachycephala philippinensis
GGCGAGACCACGGCGCGCGGCAGCCAAGGGGGAGCCCAGCGAGCGCGCGGCCGCCGCGACCATGCGCCGTGCGGGGGGGAGGGGAGGGCGTCGCCTTCCGCGGGCGCTCCCGCGCTACCTGCCGGGCCGGGCGGTGCTGGCAGGGGCGGGCAGCGGGGGCGAGAGGAGGAGGGCGAGGATGATCGGAGCGCTAAGGAAAAGAAAGACAAGAAGATGACGGAAAGGAGGAGCGGTCGCCGGCGTAGGAACGCGGCCACTGTCCCGGAGCGGTGGGAACCGCCGGGGCGCCGTGAGGGGCAGTGCCGCCCGGCGCTGCGGGCCGAGGTCGTGGGGAGCCGGAGCCGTGGGGGGATCGCCCGGAGCGCCAGGGGCCCCGACAACATCGCCTGAGCGCGGGGTGTCCGGGCCGCCCGCGGGGATGCGGGAACCGGCGTGTGCTGGAAGCCCTCCAGCTGTCAGTGGAACCCGATGTAACTTGTAACTCAAAAGTCTTTTCTCGTTTTGTGGCAGAAAGAAGCTTGTTGGCCGCGCACGTTGCCCAGCCGGGGTGTCACTGTACGCAGCCAGCGGGGATTCCGGGCAGGGGTGTCACCGACCCCCGGCCAAACGCTGCCTGCCACAGTCTGAGGTGAAACACCTCAAAATAGTAGGTGTTTCAGGCTCTCCTGGGGCTAGCTGCTGAGGACAAATCACGTATACAATCAACATCCTTTGTAAGCCAGATTTCTCTTCCCCCTGCATCTCTCCATGCGAAAGCAACTAGCTGTGATGAAGGTTGAAGACCTTTCAAAATCAAAAGACCCAAAGCACTGCTGCTTATACCCAGCTTTCAGCTGCACAAAAGAAATGTTCGCGTTTCTCACGTGCAAAGGTGAAAAGCAGATATTAAAGTGAGCACCTTGCTAGTTTTCTCTGGTTTTAGGTGGAGAGTGTGTTGGCTTCTCATCCTCTGATAAATTAATTGTCCATGTGGAAGGTTCTAAAGCAGTCCCCCCATTGTAATTTACTGTGCATTGTGGAGGAGAACTGAAGAAGTACAGAAGGAAACGAACTAGGGAAGACTGGAGGAAAACCTGGGAACACAAGTCTTTGTATGTTGCTGTACTGACTTCATATCTTCCAGAAGATCAGGACAGATGGCAGCCCCTTCTGCTCTACTTACAGGCCCTGTAGCCTGTACTTAAGAGCTTGTAACTGTGTCCAAAAGTGTAAGGAAGGGAGAATATGGAAGAAAATCCTGATTTTACACCATAAAAATAGTTTGA
Source organism: Pachycephala philippinensis (assembly GCA_013397055.1). Classification (NCBI taxonomy): domain Eukaryota; kingdom Metazoa; phylum Chordata; class Aves; order Passeriformes; genus Pachycephala; species Pachycephala philippinensis. The sequence continues at coordinate 340,645 of VWZT01005002.1, forward strand.
AATACATGCATATACAGGACTCCTCAATCTGCAGGTCTCTCAGAAGTGACTTGAGTCTTACTGTAAAGGAAAACCAGTAGGAACTAAGTGCTTCCAGAGTACTTCTCAGCAATCCTAGGTTCTTCAGTTTTGCACACTTTCTGTAAAGTACACACTTTCTGTGTAAGTATGTGTGTATTTTAGTGGAATGGGAAATATTGTAGCTGTTGAGTATTGGCAGCATTTCTTTCATTGCAAATGTACGTAAAAAGATAAAACACTTGGAAGCACTTTGCAAGAAGGTATTTTGTGGGATTTTTTGTGAGGTTTTTTGTGGGTTTTGTTTTTTTGAGGTTGGTTTGTTCATTTGGGGGTTTTTATTTCATAAACAAAACAATTGTATAGCCGAAGCCATTTTGAGGAAATTCACATGCCTCCCTTGCTGGTGGTGTAAATAACCAAAAATATAGTACGCCTTCGGTGGGTATATGCCAGTACTGTCCTTATCTTCTAATCACTTGTGTTCCTTGGTTATTTTTTCTCTCTAAAAACTTTTGATGTTTGTTCCTGTGTAGATCTTGCCATACTGCCTCGGTGTTACAGGTGATGCATTTTGCTTCATACTGTTCTTTGCAGACCAGCTGGCTGGTAGCTATTCTTAAGGGCCTTTTAACCTTCAGGCTCTATTGTTAGGATTTTGTTTGCTTTTTTACTAAGGGTAGGCAGGAAGGGGAAGAAAAGAGGTCTATTTTCAGTCCCTGTGTTTCATTAATTATGCAAAAGCTGTTTCTGTTTTTATGTCATGGCTAAGCAGCGAGTCCTGAAGAGAAGGGGAATTACCAATATCTGTCGATACATTGAAGGGATCCACTGAAAAATAGGTTTTTGCCTTTGATATTTATGTTTGCAGTAATTTCAGTAAAAACCTCCTATTTCTGCATAAAACACCCAGTTTGAAGCAAAGGTCTCTCAAGGAAAGCCACCAAGTAGAGTTACGTGTCTGTATTTTGAAGAAATAGGAGTGTTCTTGCTGACTTAGGGCAATTGCTGTTTATTGGAGGCTGTCCTCTGAATTTCTCACAGCACTCCTTAGAGTTCAAATTGTGTTACTCTTTGCTGATGTCTATGAGCTTCTTGGGAAGCTGCTCTTCTTTCATATTTTTCCATTTCAGGATACCAGCGCGTACTACCAAGGTACTGAAGTACATATGAAATTGCATAATGTGTATCAATATATAAAAGTGTCATGATTTTAAAGATCTATATTATAAATACTTATTTAATAAATGTATTTTATTATCCTTGTCAGAGTTACCTTTGACAGAAAATTGAATTTTGTCTTTAAATGTGAACCTCTACAGTAATAGTTCACACTTTGAGTTTCAGAGTTTAAATATTCACGCAATTTCAACATTCTACAATTGAAAATGGAGTAAGAATGTGAGGGAAACTTTCTATCTAAAGTTCATTTTTCTAGTGCTATGAATCATACCTTAAAGATTTTATTAATAACTGAACTATATAATTGAAAAAAAAATAGTTATCCAAGGATTTATTTTTTTAGTAGCATCACTGCATTTCCCAAATCTTGATCTTGTCACAGTCCTGATTTTAGGTCATGGTTTGGTTTTCTTGTTTTCCATAAAATGGAAATGATTTCACTGAAGAACAAACAAGGGTAACGGAGAATATGCCTTTCCATAGGAAAAAAAAAATTCCTACCATCTCTTCCATCTCACGTTATTCGCAGTGACAAGTGGAACGGTCTGGGACAAGGGCAAACCTCGCTGTAGTGACCACCAGAGCACAGCTGGGGGAGATCAGGAGTGAGAGCTGTGATTACCGTGACCACACAGGAGGGGTATGTCAACAGGGCAGCCTGGGAATGAACGAAAGGGAAGAAAACCGCCTTTCCCTCAATACCCTTTTTGCTTGGGCTTGTAGAAAACACCGGTCTGCTCACTGCAAAACCGCTTGTGGTAACTGAAAATGAGGAACTGTCTTTGTGGTTGGAAGTGGGTTTGCAGCTGTGCAAGTTCTCTTTTTTGAGTAAATCATGTTTTTCTCAACAGAGACCCCGTTGAAGAGGACTGGGTTTGCACTGTTACTGAATTGATGTCAAATCACATATTAGTTATTTTAGTGATAATAGCCTCATTCACTTCTACTCTCTGTGTTTTGAGCCTTTTAAAGTTTAGGAATCGCACCCCTGAGAGGTGCCTCCTCTCAGTAGCTGAGGTAGCTGAATCATCTAGGGTTTGTTTCAGGTTCAGTCACTCCATTTCCTTTCTCAGAGATTTTGCATTATCTGTTTCAGGTGAGGAATAGTCTGGAAGAAAGAGGATCAAACCTATGGTGTTTTATTTCCTCTATATTGAATTTGTATGCTGTAGGCTTCAATAACAGAAGGACATGAATTAGCAACAAAAGTTGCCAAAGATGACAGTTAAGTTTTATTTTCATTGGTCAGTAAAGCCTCTGCTGATTCCATGTGGATGTAGGAAGAAGCCTCCCCCTTGGTGGGCAGGCCGTGCAGCAGTGTCCTTGCCGCAAGAGTGAGCAGACTGCAGCCTGAGAAACAATGCTGTGGGACAATAAGTTCTTTCATTTCTTGCACGAATCCTGTCTTAGGTGCCAGCTAGAACTTTTCCTCTAGTGCCCATTGTATATGTCTTTTTGTTTGCTGTATCTTTTCTAGCCCTCATTTTTGACATCAGACTGCTTACTCGAAGAAAAGTAATTTTTGCCCTTCCAGTTTACTCAACAAAGGATAAGGTTGATTTTGCTTTGGATATAGAATTGTATTTTCGAGTTATGGGAAGATCTAGCTCTTTTCAAGAGCTCCTCAGCAATTCCTTTGTGGCCTGAAGCATCAGACTGTATTGCTCTCCTTTTCAAGACTGAGGAAGATGGACATATTGGAATTTGAGGCATCCTCTCTCTCTTCTTCCTTATTGATCATTGCCTGCAGCAACTGTGCAGCAGTTCTATAACTGCTCTGCAAATTAGGGGAAAACATTTTTCTTTCCCGAGCCCAGGTAGCATCTAGCCTTGCATTAGAGCTCATCTTCAAAATTGTATGACACAGGGTTTGTTGAAACACTCTTTTTATTCTCTTTGCTTGGTTTATACCTCAGCAGAGGTATGCCTTCTTGAGTTTTACACTCATCAATGACCATGAGTGGAGTAAATAAGTTAATCTTGTTTTATTCGCAGGTATTAAAAGCAATATTTATTCCTTCCTTTAAGTTTCCTGACAATTTTTGAATTCAATGTAATGAAATTCAGCTTCAGCCATTAATCAGCCACCATGGAGCTCAAGAACTTCACCAGTTAAAAAAAGCAAAAGAAAAACATGTTCTTTCCTTACTGTGATCTGCAAATCCGTTGTTAGAGCACATTTCCTTAACAACAAAAATCTTGCTCTGGCTTTGAAACGTCAGTTCTTATTTGCAGCGTGACTGACCTCCCACCCTGATCAGCATGGTTCTGACCAGGAAGCCTCGTCTTTACTGAGAGGAGGGAAGCACAGGCAAGTGCATTCAAAATCCACCCTTTTTACTGTAAGTGCTAAGAATGAAGTACATACTTGCCCTCTAAAATCTGCCTTGAGGTCAATAGTTTACTCCCAACAGGTCAATGAGCAACTGGCAGATATGTAATGCAACTCAGCAACAATTGCTTTTTTGGATCCTGATGGATGTCTTAATAACTTTTATATAGTTTTTATTTCTTTTTTTAAAAATTATTTTCTTTTTTTCTTTAATTCTCTCTCTGGCACATAAGAACCTTAAGGAATAGGCATGAACTACACCTTTGTTCTCTGTTGAGGTTGTGCTGGGGCTCACACCAGCAGATCCTTACTGCAGCCCTGCAATGTGTCAGGGCTGGCTGTGTCCTGCCAGTCCTGCTCTCCTGCTGCTGCTCTCCAGGAGGCTGAAGACTGAGATTCTGTCAAAGGGCAGATTTGGGTCCAGACCTGGGGCTTCTCTGTTTCATCATACTCTCTCTAATACTTCTTTAATTGTCTTGCTTCTGTGTGGGTTTTGCCAGTTGATGCAAATATTTGGGGGGGAGGGGGAAAAGAGAGATCAGTCTTTATGCATCAGTGTTCTTGCAGGTGTATGGCTCCACCTCGTAAAGCAAGATTGAGAACATGCATATCTTGATCAGCCTGATTTTTGTGTTTGGGGAGGTTACTTATGTAAGCTGCAGGCCAACTAGAGCAACTGGTACAGTGAATTATATTGTTTTTATAGGAAAAAGATAATACACTTTAAAAATCTAAAAGCTTAACAAATGTATGCTGTAGAAGTTTCAACATATCTAAACAAAATATAATTGAACATGCTTCAAACTGGCTTGAGAAGATGGATGAAAACTATCAATTTTTTTTTCAAAACTACTATGTTGCTTAGTGCATATGATCCATCAGTAACAAAATCTGTAGTCTGTCTAGTTGTTTCACCTCTGAGAGAATTAAGTTTAAAAGAACTTCTTTGTTTTTGATTGCATTCTAGTAAGTAAAGACAGTTACATTTCCTTAAGACCTTAGGAATATCTGGAATTTAGCACAGACAACCAAGTTATTTTAATTGGTACATTCCTGACTACCCTATTATTACTTTCAATTGAGGCCTCTTGCCATGGTATGTTAGGATGGCACGTACAAATTATGTTAGTGCTTTATGTGGATATATACTTTGCTCATGCGCACCAACTCTACCTGAAGGAGAAGTTGTCCAATAAGAGCAAACCTACCTGATCTTTTCTTTTATATCTAAAATACTGGTATATGTGTAGCATAGCATTGGTCGAAGCCTGGTATAGTTTTGGTGCCCAACTGCCTTTTAAACATGTATGAGAACCCAGTGGCTGATCTGGAGGGAGGAAATGTTAAACTTGAAGAACATCCACAGCAGTCCCCCTCCTAAAACTAACCAGTCTTTAATAAATACTGATTCAGTGTGCTACAGCCTGAAGTAGTGAAATTCAGTTCAGTTTCTTCTTTGTGACAAATAGATTTTGGAAGATGTGTAACCTTTTTTTCATAGATGTCATAGTTCTCCAAGCCTATCATTACATGTGTTAAAATTATATATATATATATATCTGAGACAGCTTCAGACCTTCCATTTTGAAATGTAAATTTGGTTTTGTAGTGTGTGCTGCAACAGCATAACGTGTAATGCCGACCTGTTTTGTCCGGCTAGCTTTCTTGACCTTCAGTTTTCTCGTGTCTTTTTAAAAGACGAAACCAAGCATTTTTATTTAAAATACTCTCACAATAATTAAAGTACGACGAGTTGCTGTTCAATAACTAGAAACCTACAGCACAGCTAATAAGGCTTTCTGAGAACATACTTGCTACTGCTGTAACAGCTCTTTCACAGAGGTCATGGCGGGGAGCCAGAGGAGGTTGGTAGACAGCTAGGCAACCAGAAAAGAACAAGTTTGTCAGCATGTACAGCTGATTAACGTGAGGATAATTTTCCATAAGCATAGCCTGCAGTGTTTGCTTAAGGTGGGGGGGTTTAATTTTTCACTAAACTTCCTAAAAGCTAAGCCATTTTTAACTGTTGTAGAAAGTAATTTGTTCAATTCAAATAGAATAAGGCTCCGTAAGATTTTTATGTTATTTTAACTCTGCCTACACATTGCAGTAGGCTGAGGTATATTTCTCTTATAGGCAATATAAGATTATTCCCATGAAGATACATTATGACATTTATTTTTGATAGGTGGTTTTATTTCTATTAAGTAGAGTGATCAGAACAAGAAAACATGAGAAACGTTTAGTGGCAGAAGAGGCAGCCTTTAGTTATATGTTCTCCTGCTTGTGAATGTCATCTAGACTAGCAGCATGTAACAGGAAATAAATTAACTTGCTTTTCTAGGTTGCTCATTGCTCATCAAATGTAGCATAACTCTGTGGGAATATGAAAGTTTTATGGTGTTCTGTAACCCAAAATCTCTGTTCAAGTATAACTGAATCATAGTTCCAATCTCCAAAGCAGGTTTAGGTGTATTCAGCTGCTGCCCTGAATCTCTACTTCTGCCTTCTCTGGCTCTCTCCATGGTCAAGGTCAAGGCTGAAAAGAGAATATTACCCTGGCCTGTGTCATGCAGAGACTTCCTTCACGCTGAAATAAGCCAGTGTTTGCCTAAGGAATGGTAAAAAGCAGATGGACTAAAATAAATGCATGAACTCTAAACTTTCAAAAGAGAAGGCAAAAATCAATTAGTATTTACACTGTTGGATTTTTTTTAAATGAAATAATAACTCACTAAATTTTTAATATTGTTCTTGAATATACAGGATATTTGCCAAAGTCTGTAACCATGTGTGGCTTATTTCAAATATGATGCAACCCATAACCTGCATTCTGCTTAATTTTGCAGTGTGAGCTGTCTTTATCCGTTATTTATTGTGTTCAGATACGAGGAGGATCAGAATATTAGACAGAAAGAGCACAGTGCCTTTGAATATGAGTTGTAGAAATGAGATGAAACTGAGTAGTAAAAAGCAGCTGTGCTTAAGTGTCTGCGTTGAGAATGACTGAAGGGGAGATCTGGCAGTGGTTGGGAGTTGCCCTGGCAATGTGGCCTTGGAAAGGTGAATGCAGGTCCCTGGGGCTTCTGGTGAGAGATTCCCTCTAAAGCCAGGGAGGCATTAGTGCCATTGTGCAAGGGGCTAAAGCACCTTATCAGGAATAATGTGTATGATTCTCTCTGCCCATTTCCTGGAAGATGAATTTAGATTGGAACAGGTTCAGAGGACAGATAGCATGTCTGGGAGAATAGGAAAGGGGAGATGAGGTATCATGGCGAAACAAAATGACAGAAGATCAAAGAAAAGATAAAACAATTTAAGTATAGTATACTTTCTGATCAATGAAAAGGTATAATTACTATTGACTTTATATAATTTCAGTTCCTACATGTAATTTCTTAACAATCTGCAATGACTGCATTGTCATTTTTCAAGCGACTTTATAAGCAACAGGGAGGAAATATATTTTTTTAAAATAAAGGGTGATGTTAGTTCCAGAAAAGTGTTTAGAAATTAATAAGATACATTTCTAGAGAAATTTAAAGATTCCTAATTATGAGGACAGTCTGTAACTTGTCTCCAGCAGAATTAAGTGGGGACAAAAACATCACACTGCTTTGAAGCTGGAGCTCAAGACGAAGTGATTCTATGCAGTGTTGCTTTTAACACCAGAGGACAGGACTCAATAATTCAGAAAATCCCTTTAGTTTTTCTGTTCATCTTTGTCTTTTAGGTATCTTGCTGTCTAAAAAGTAATAATAAACCAAATCACTGCTATGGAAGGAATTTTAAATCCTTCTGTCTGAAGTTGTCTAAAACTAATAATGATTTGGGGTCTGTTGAAGAACAGTAGCTTCTAAACAAATCTGTCAAATATTAATTTAAGTCTCTGTTTAGTCTACAGCAGTGAAATTGCTTTGAATAGAAAATACATGATGAAATATGTGTAATGGGTCTTGTCAAAAGGCTTTTTAATTCTAGTTAGCATTTTCCAGTAACAGACAATCTCTACTGCATTTAATAAAAAGTAGTAAGACTTCTGAAGCCAGAACTGATTGCTGGTTAATTTAAAACAAAAGTTTATAGCCTCTCTTTGCAGTATACTGCTCATTCTCTGAATCTAGAAGTCAGTGGTTAAATAAAGTCTCTCTGGGAGGAATTTTCCATTGTGAGTCATAAGCGTTGGATTGACAAGCTTTGTAGAAATTTAAATGCAATCCAATTAAACAATACACTTCTATAAATGCTGAGGGGTAAATTTCTTTCACTGGCTGCAGGGGCACTAAGGTGCAGTATCTCAGAGAATGGCTTGTAGAAACTTTATGTAGCTATGAGAAGCCATAAGGTTGGGAACTTCCTGGCTGGAACACCTGGAGTATCCCGTCAGGAAGACAGGATATCTAATGGTACAGAGCCCATCAGCCAGCAGCAATTATCTAAATGATGTTTGCCCACAGGAATAAAGCAACGGCCACATAAATAAAAAATGGTTGAGTTTCTCTCAATATCTCATTAGAGTGGATATTGCTCTTGCAAACATGAATTGAAACAAGGATTTCAGTAAAACGAAAATACCTATCACAATACTTCCTGGCCTGTATTTTGAGTGTACAAGATTTAGAAAAAGTAATGTCCTCTAAACTTATTTTGTGGTTTCATCAACTTTGTCTCCCAAAACTATCAGTTTGGCTTCATTTTGAGTTTTACCCTCATAACCTTTGGCTAACCTATAAGTGAAAAAATGTAAATGTGTGCAAAATTATTAAAAATTTCAAACACCACTCTTGTCACAAAAAAAAAAAAAAAAAGCATAGGGGAAATTAGCTTCCCATATTTAAAATAATTGGCAAATGTAATGCCAGTCAACCCACTTGGGATACTGAGCATACACATGAAGGAGAAAACTAGGGAGATCACAGATGATGTTGTAATGATGCACAGGAAGAATGCTGGGAAGAGGATATGTGAAGATGTTGGACAGATGTTGGAATAACAGAGAAGGCATCACCAGCAGGTATTTTGGGAGTGCATAACATCCCTGTTCTGATTGAATCCGAGCACTCGTAAATGCCAGTGTGTGACCACAATTTTGTGAAGCTGTCCCTAGATGCTGTGCTGGGCTCATGGTGAAGTTTTTGGACACAGACGCTTCTTTGTGGTGGCAATTCTCAGAGCAGGTGTCCAAGCCTGCACAGCTACATGAGCTTAGAAACCACCATTCCCAATATAATCCCTTCTGACATCAGGTCAGGCACATGGTGCTGTGCAAGTTATCTCTTGTTTTCAGCCTTCTGCTATCACAACCTCTAGATTGCTTAAGATCTGGCACTGGTAGTGGCTTCCTGGGGAGGGGCATTGCAAGGAGATTGCAAGCTGCACGTGTGGACACAAACCCCATGCAGCTCAGCACTGTGCTTCTCAGAAGATAGGAGTGCCAAAAGAGAAATGCAGTGAGGCCCTGCCACTGTTCAAGAGTGTTATTATTAACATTTTCTGTCTTGTAGCAATAATTTTTGTCAACATCCACTTCTACATGTTATTTCTTGTTTGTTAATTTAAAGCAATTTATTGTTTACTGCTAGTGGTCAACTGCTCTAACTTTCTCTTCTCCCTGAAAATCAGCAACTAATAAAAGATCAAAGTTTGTGCTTTGCTGTACATATGTTCTTCTCTTGATAAAACCGAATAGCTAAAGTTATGCCAAAAGTTTGAACAAGCAAATGAACAAAGCCCAGTAAACAAGCTGCACAAGTGAGTTGTGTTTTAACACATTCTTCTGAGCCAGCAATCAGAGATTTAAAGTATTTGCAAACAAAACCATCCATTAACCACTGCAGTCCATAAAGTTAATCAGCCATAATATACTCTCTAAGATTAGCAGTAATTTCCCACCAGCCATAACCTCTCTCCCTCCAGGAAAACAGTCTCTTTACAGGTCTGTATCACTCCATGTCTCATGCCAGCCCACAATCCAGAGAGCAGCACAGTTATTTACAGTTGGTTTCGTTAAAATTGCCATGCATTGCAGACATGGGAACATTCTTGCATGTATATGTATGTATGTGTTTTATGTATATATGTATGTATTATTTGTTCGTATATAATCACTGATTTTTTTGTCCTGCACTTCTATTCCAATAAGGATGCGTCCTGATCACTTAAGTGAAGGAAAACTCTCCTGAGAGAAGAACCACTTACCTTCAACAACCTTGTTGTTGAAGCATCATTTGTCTTTGGCCTTTCCAATGCATTTTGTACTGGAACTTCTACAGCAGCAAAGGCTATAACTGAACTTTTAATGTGGCTTTACTGTCTGGATGAGGTTTTATAGCCTGGGGCCTCAGGACAGGCAGGATTTCCAAGATGCATTTTATTGGAAAGTTTTGAATAGCTCTGCTCCTTCAAATTGATTTTTGACATCACTGCTGGTCATGCAAGATAATTTGAATCCAAAGTCACGTGGAAAACCTCCCACTCTCAAAGTCCTGATGTATTTGCGCGTTTTGTAAGCAGTTGGCCTATAAATATAAATCTCTTCCTATGGTAAACACTTAAAATGAATCAAAGAGATGTGTAGTGGGTGCATATTGAGTTCAACAGATGTATGAAATTCAAAGGCACTGCAAACATAACTGGTTCTTCAGTGTGTAGTCTTAGCTGCAGTGAGGTAGATAAAATTTTTACTAAGAAAAGGTGTAGGAATATTTCCAGACCCAAAACCAGCCACAGCTCAGTACTCAACTCTTTTGTATTCTCTTTTCAGCCACCGCTGACTTAAAATTCTAAATTATTCTATGAAATCGCTTTTTAGTCTATTAGCAAGAAGACTTACGCCTCTCTTGAGTTTAATTTCAGATTGTGAAGGTACAGAGACTTGATCATTAGTATTAAAATTTTTAAAAATATATGGTTATTAAATGAAGAAATTTCAAATTATTCTGCTTTGTTTGTGCCATATTATTATCAGAATGTTAACAAAATCTTTCTTGATTGATAAATCTTGATGAAAATAAATCTGGGTAAATCTTCTGATGGCTTCCCTTTCATAATAATATGTTTATTTCCAGTGTTTCTAGTGATCTCTCACTTTGCCCCAACAAAAATACGGAGAAAGAGAACTATAATAAGGTGTTGCTCATTCTAGTACAGGCACATCAAGGCAGTGCAGAGAATGTGACAATTAGCATGGCAATCAATATCCCAACTGATGGTGGCAATGCTTTCTGAAATTACAAACCTGGCTCTGGGTTCTTTCAGGCTCACTCGAAATTCTGTTCAAATTGATGAGGCAAAGTTTAATGTTCAGAGGATTTTCCACTGAAATTGTGCCCTTGTCTTAATTCTGTGAATATGGAATGCCAATGGCAGGGGCAGAGATTTGGGGAAAGGCATCACACTTGCTGTCGAGTCCAGCATAGTGCAGGAACGGTTTCTAATCTTGGTGACATTTTCCACCGAAGAAGCACAGCAGGAGGTGAAAAGGTGGGTGGAGTGCCTGGCATTTAGATGAGCCACACTGCTTCTAACATCAAAAGAGTTTCAGTTCAATAATTGGCCCAAGGGTCAACCAAGTTCTTGCCTTGCCTAAGGCAGTATTTCCATAATGGTTTTGGTCTGTGCAATTGCTTCCATACAAACATGGAGCCAGGGAGCCTTGGCAAACTCCTTAATTCTTAGAGGGCTTTGTGCTGGGCTGGGAATTGTCCTTTCCCTAAACACTGGACATGTAATTACAAAGTTTATCTTCCCAAATTATGTTTATTGCACAAAGTTCTGGTATCTTTTCTCATCAGTTGAATAATTGGGCTGGTTTGCAATAAACACTTTTAATCTGTGTTGCCTTCTTTCTAGGTAATTATGGTCTTGCTAAATAAGTTTTTGTGGAAGCATTGTCTTATGATTTGCCTTTACAACTTTATACATATGTATGTATATCTATATATCTATATGTATATCTCTTTATATTCTTTTGCTGCTTCATTTTTAAATGGTGCTGTTGTATTTCAGTGATTAAAAAGAGCATTTATTGTTACTTCACACATTAACTTTTGTTAAATGCCGCTTCCTACATACACTTAGCAAAGGCAAAATGAACTGAAAGTGCCTCTAAATGCAAAGCAACTGATGCTATAATATACAGTTCCCCTTGCACGTTCACGACAAAAGATCATGCCAACCTCCTGACACAGCATGTGTAGCCCTGTATTAAGCTATTTTAATGGCTCTTAATTTGTTTTTTATTTTTAGAGTTTGTTCTTGAAATATGTATTTAAGTTTCTCGGTTTAAAGTCATTTGGAGTTCTGAATTAAATATCCACGGGGCTCAACAAATCTTGATAATGTTATTTCTCTGAGGCACAAGGGGTAGGATTCATTTGACTGTGTGCAGATAACTGCAGGAGTTATCTGCACCTATGCTAATCACATCATTTTCCCTTTATAACCAAAGAAGAGAAAAAAGTATGAGTCAGCTGATCTACTTCTGATGTCTGGTAGAGGATGAGATGAGCTGCAGCTTAAAAGCAATTCTTACTCCCTAGAGACTTCAAAACAAGCTTTGGCAACCAGTTCAGGTATAGATATTTGCACTGGTAATATCTAAAGAGAGGTGAATCCCACTGAGGTGACTGACAGTAATTATGAGCACGCCTTTAAATGAGCTTGAGTACTACACATTTACTTTTAGCTGTACAGCTGTTTGTGTATTAAACAATCCGGTAATACTCAGCTTCCACAATATCCTTTTTTTTCTATCTTCACAGTAGATTGCTGACAATTCTGACTAGTCCTATAAAAGAAGAAATTTAGGTATTAAAAAAAAAGTCTGCAATTTTTAAATTCTAAGAGTGAAGGCAGGAATATAGTTTTTAAGTAAATTGCTCTATAACTATATTATTGTCTTTAAACTTGTAGGAACTTTACTAATGGTCCTGAAAACACGTTAGTAAAGGCAAACCCACACATTATGCTTAAATCTAGTTTGGATAATTTAATTGAGGCTTAAATTATAGGTTTAAATTTGTAAACAAATCCTCTGTATGTGGATTTGAAGAATTTTTACTCACTTCTTGGAGTAAGACATTGCCACTGCAAATGTAGCCATTATTTTCTTGATGAACATGTTTTAGCTAACCTTTTCTTTTCTAATTTTATGGAGCTAACCTCAAAAGGATTTTTCAAAAATCTTTCTATGACGTTAGCCAATGTGTCAGAAATCTGTGTAGCATGGTAGGTAATCATAATGTTATGCATTTTTTGCATAATAGATCTCAGCTTTGCACTAAGATCTTCTGAAACAATTATTATTTTTCAGACTCAAAAGGCTGCTCTGTAGAATTATCAGAACCTAATTAAAACAAAAAAAAAAGTGGGGGGCGGGAATGAAAGAAAAGTGAAAACCAACAACATTTACTAAAGAAACTACACTTTCATTTTCACCCACAAGGTGGTGCCACGTCCTCAATTTAAAGTACAATTTTCCTTTGGAAACGGTCTAAAAATGACATTTACCAAATTAATCCCCGTGGAAAGAGTGAAGGAGCAGAGAAGTCCTACTAGTGCCTTTAAAATAGCATTTAAATGGCATTTAAATGACATATGGTGCTTGTGCTGGCCCTCTGCACAAGACCAGGATACATCCTGCCTGAATTCAGTGACATATTTGCTAATTTGTGTGACAGAAGTAGCTTTTGAGTACATATGGTCACTGCCAGCTCTTCAGCAAGTCATGGTGCTCCATCTGAGTGGGTTTCTGTTTCTTTCTGTGTACCACAAAAACAATTATTAACAAATTTCAAAGCTTTATATCTGAGGAAGTGTACTGAAGATTGACACAGATAAAACTGAAATTTAAGAAGAGTGGGGCTGGCAGTGTGTGGCTGAGAACCCATCTGACCCATTCACAATATTCTTTTTAGAGCCATTTCAGAAGAAGACCTTTTGGGATAGTAACTGTGGTTTATTATTCTTTTCACCTTATATGGGTGGAAATCTGAAAGAAAAATATCTATGGTTTGTGCAGCACTTTGTCTATAAAATTATCTTGAAGTCAGATGCTGAAAGAGTAGGAAATGGGAAAAGAGGCAGTCCCTTGGCAGCTGTCTGTCCCCATGCTTGGCTCGACCTTGCTCATCCCCACTGGTCCCTCTGGAGGCCCTGGCCTTTGCCCCGAACTTGTCTAGGAATCTTCTACCTGCTTCCCTGGTTGTTTGCCCTGTCTGCTTCCCCTCACACTCATTTGGTAGCTGCTTCCTCTGTGGTCACCCCAAAAAAGTGCGGGTGATAAAGAGAGCATAGAGTGTCTCCCTGCTTTTATTTGGGGTTCAAGTACCCTAAAAATAGTGTGTAATGATGCAGAAATGTTGGATAAACTTGACATGTGCATCATTACTAGTACAATACATGATGAGACTATGTTTTACTTTACTAAGAATAGAGGTGTAATGATGTGTTTTATCATGGAAATCCTAATCTTTATTTAAGGTGGAGAAACGAACCTTTCATTCAAATGAGCTGTGTGATTCCTACTGAAATTCAAAACATGTAGCCTCCTACATCTTTCAGGCAGTCTTGTGAGACTTACTTGAGAGTGTAACCCAAGACTGTTTCCCTTCACATGGGTAGGAGCAGCAGCGTGAAAAACTGAAATGCTTTCAGGCATTTTTATTGCCCAACAAATTCTTCTGAAATGTAGAAACCCTAATATGAGCAGCCCGGTGACAAAGCATGACTGCACCTCTGACCCAGGAAGCAAGTCATTGTCTCGAGGTAGCTCGGCACTCGCACCCTGCCCAGGTGATACAGTTCTGGAGGGAACAAGTCATTCACCACCTGGAGCATGTCACCATCCCATTGGGGGTCAGAAGAGATCCCTCAGTTCAATTTGCATAAGTGTGGGATTCTGTGTGACTCACAGCAGGCTGATGACTCTGTACCTCATTTGTGTAGGCAAGCTGCAAGCCTGAGGATGTGTTCCAGCCTACGTCACACAGGTTGTTTCTCCTGTTCCTTATGGGAGTTCCCCACATGCATATGCTGACTAAGCTTGAAAAACAAAAATTATTTTAAAGATGAGACATGACATTTCATGGAAAATGACTGTACCACTTCCTTGTAATCTGGAGCTGAGCTTATGTGGCAAGGCCCTTGGATTTTACTAGTTATGTAAGAAGTAAAATTTCATTTTGTTTTTACTAAAATGGCAACAAAGGGAAGGTAAATAGAGGGAAGGAAGAAAGAAAACAGGAAAAGCTTCAAAATTAAGATTTTAAAAGGAGTGTTTAATTGAGTTTAATTTAAATCTTAATAAAAATCTCAGTACACCATATTTATAATAGTTCCATTTTATAATACCATGTTTTTTATGTTATACCATATTTTAGGGGAAATAACCTCTCTTGGTATTCTTTAAAGTCATAATTAATGATTCTTCTGTGAAAAAAAAATTCATTTGAGACATTTTCTTTTTTATTTCACAGTTAAAATTGAATCATACTTCCTGGTAAATAAAAATAAAGCCCTCTGTTAGGAAGGGGAAGGAGGAAGGCATAGCAAAGGCAGGAAAATATATCTTCTGTATCTGGCTAGCCTGAGGAGCACATGATCCAAACTGTGATCTTCAAGCCAGGGAAAACATTTGCATTTTTGCTCTTATTTTGCTCTCTACAATTCATGGAAAACTTGTGGTTTTTTTTCTTTTTAACCTAAATCTGATCGTTTGGGGCAGGTTTTTATCTTGCTGCGCTAAGCTAAATGTAACATGGTTAAGATGATCTGCCTGGTGAAGATGGAGTCTTAATCAGACAGAAAGCAGAAAGGATTGAGAAAAAACTATTTCAAAGAAGAAAAAGAAGCTGGAAGGGAAGTTCATACTTTAGAAGGATGATGATTAGAAAGGGCTTGTGTCAGAGGCTTGAGGTGGCATTTTCCCCACCACTGATTGCTGCTGCCTCTTTGGAGCAAAGGGCTGCTGAGCCCTGGCAGTCTGGGGGTGCTGTGTCTGCAGAGCACCCCCAGGGTGCAGGGAGCATCACCCGTTTGCTCTCTGTTGTAGGGTGGTGTTACGAAGGTGTGCAGTGCCAGTGGGGTCCGGGTGCCGGTTCTCTGTTCCTCCATCCCTGGTTTATCTTCAGCACTTTTTAGAATCCTTCCTCTTTCAGTTCTCCTACACAGAGAGCTTTAAAAAGGCCGGGGAGCATGACCAAAGTGAACACTTCCGCAAATATCTACATTTGTGGTATTTTTACTAGCTGAAAACCAAGTTTTTGACAAGATTTCATGAACATGAATGTTCAACAAAGAAAAGGACTGAATAAATTCAAAAAACCAAAATTCTTGTTTTTATCAGTAGCTTACTGTTACCCTCCCTACTTATCCAAGTTTTGGTTAACAGCACAGACTTTAAAAAATGAGTCTAAAGTGTGAGGTGCATTTTGTGAACACTGTGTTTCTGACTGTCACTTCTGTATGCACACATACACACACAGAGAAAAGCAGACATATTTTTCACAAAAAAGTTTTTTCTCAACTGCTGTCTTAGTATTTTCTATTAGCATTCAAAAGTACTTATTATTGCAGTTAAAAATCTTCTATTTCAATATGAAGAAATAAGTTGATCACCTGAGGTTTTTTAATGATCTTGCTTGCTTCCTTATAATGAAAATTGATGAGATGTGACTTAGGCCTCAACTTCTGCTTTCTGGCTACACAATAGAAACAGAAGAAAATTGCCATGCAGAAGTATGTGGGAAGTCATGGCTGGTTTTAGCTTCCTCTTTAGTCAATATAAATTGACATTTTTTGTTCTCCTTATTCATTTATCTCCTGCTGTTGCCTGAAAGTACCATCAGTCGCATAGGCCTATGAGTCAGCCACCTCTCTGCATGAAGCTGAACAATAAATTCCATTTCTTCCTCCTTGTACTTTAAATATAGCTTCATTCCTCTGTTCCACTGGGGCAAGGTCTGTTACTTATTCTCTTCCTGCATGATTGGGTTACCAACTCCCTTTGGTGTGACAACGAAAATTAATCTGCGTTCATAAAAAAAGTGAATCCCCACGTCTTTTTCTAAACCAGTGCCAAAACAATGGCAATATCACAGGAAAAAAAATGAGGAAAAATTCTTTGAGTAAAGTGTCTCTTCAGATATCAGTATCTCGGACCTGGTAACTCATATCTTCAGACCCGACTTTTCTCTGTTTGATAGATGTCCAAAGAGCTGGGACACCACAGATCTGATTTTGTGAGAGTTGTAAATAAAGCATTTATTTCTTCAAAACTATGTTCTGAGTGTGATAAGCTTATAAATGTTTGCAGGCTTCGTGGTTTAAACACATCTTCTATCTTTGTATTGTAAACGACCATCGCCAGAGTAAGATCCCTGAGTGCAAAGGCCCAGCATGCCAAATGTGTTCTCAGGAGCTCCTTGCAAGAATACCTAGAAACTAAGATGGGCCAAACCACTGGATAGGTCCAGAGAACATTACTGAGGGGCAGGTTCCTTACATTTACCTATGGAATTAAACATTTGTGGAAATGCAGAGGCATTGATGTAAGAGGTTCAGTCTTAAATGGATTTTTAGGTTCTTTAGAAAACATAAGGAAAGTGAAGGGGGGTTGTCTTGAATCTCTCATGATTTTTGTTACACTAAGAGTAAGCATCTAACCATATTGCAAAATTTCCTCATAACACTGTTAAACCCCTGATCTTTCTCCCGATGAAGTCAGATTGCTAGTCCAAACTTCACACTGATGTGGACTGATTTGTAACTGCCCTGGTATGCACAGGTCTGATCTTTTTTCACACGAAAGCTGTGCACACCCACTGTCCTTTCCTGCACAGCAGAAGTGCCACTCACACGTAGGTTGTACATATGTTTTTCAGAGACACTCCTACTTAAAAGAGTTTATATTTATATATATATACACACATATATATGTATGTGTGCTTTGGCATCTGGGGGTTGTGTTGGCAGTTGCCTCCGAACAAAATACGTGGGGTATGTTGGATTTGGTCCTACAGGTTGAGGGAGGTGGATATGATTCTGGGTTGGAGGCTGAGTGCTGGCAACAGGGACCAAGCACTTTTCTGGCAGAAGTGACCTGAGCATTCTTAGCTTCAGCCAGACTTCACCAAAAGCCTGTCACGACAGGATGCTGTTCCCTGAAAAGGTGTTGGTGATAAGCGTTGACAAAAAGGCAGCTAACAATCGGTACCAGCACCCCCAACTTGTCCCTGTCCAAACAGAAAACTGGGAGAGGCAGCTTATTCTGTCTCATGGTTAGCTAGATACGTTCAGGGTGTGTTTTATTTGTAGTTTATCTAGCCATAAAATCAAATGTCTAGTATTTGTGATTAATCATGTTCAGAAAGGTGAGAGAGGGACCTAATCCTTTAACCCTTGAAGGGATAGATTTATAGAAGTACCTGAGGACTTAAAGTGCAGTTAACTCTCTAATACTTTCAAAAGTAGCAGCCCTGGTTCAGTGTCATCAGTCTTACGCCCAGTGATAACTAGATGCCTCACTACACTGAAATCGCCAATAAATAAGTACTAATATTTGAATAATTTTACAGATATGAACCCTTAGTCCTATGACGCCAAATCAGTTCAACTGCTCTTAACAGCCTAAGTGCCTGTTTGCATTTTTAGGCAATGATGTGAATTGGAAATCTGATAAGCCCTCTTCACATGAACTTTAAATAAATTGGACTCAGGAGCAAATTTCAGTTCTAGATACATGTATGAGCTTGAAATGAAACCCACAGTCCACACGTCTAATTAACCTGACAACATTTATTTTAAAAATGGTTATTAAAAGTCAGACTAATACTAAATTATTCCCATGCTCCTTCTCACTCTATTTTTCCCAGCTATGAAGCAGAAGAAGTTATTCTGTAGGCAGTGTTGAATTTTTTTTTCTAAAATTCTTAAAAGTAATTTTGTTACAGGTAGCATATTCTGGATAGAATTGTTATGCTACCCCAGTTGTTAAATAACATGTGAGTTTTTTAGAAGCATTTATTGTTCCAAATGCATTTGTGATATGGCATAAAACCTGGGTTTTAATATATATTAGGACTTCATCTTTTTCTTGAAGTCTTTGAACACTGATGTTAATAACTACTTGGTAATGAGTTAGGAAATATGCATTCTAATTATTTTGTCAATAGTTTGAAAATAAACCCCAAATCAGATCAGTTCTGTATTTGAGAACATACTACATTTTATTAAAGTGTCAACCCACGTATCTGTTGGGATTTCCTGAGACATTTCTTTCTTGATGCATTGGAAGCTGAATAATATTTATCAGGAATAAAATTTTAAATAAAAATATTATTCTTAGATACGTACTAAGAAGCTAGGGACAGCTGAGCTTTCTCTCCACCTCTAAACAAATGCTGCTTTACATAAAATACGGCACTCTCCCTCAAATTCCTACGAAGAACTTGGTTTCATTTTTAATTCAAATAAAACCAAACCACAAGTGTCTCTCTGAATTATTTACCCAAATGTGTCTCCTTATAGTTCCCCCTCTTCTGATGCAGCCCATCATTCCTTCTGTCCCCCAGAACATTTTCTGTGTGGCTGGGGATGAGGCCTGGCTGCTGAGAAGGAACAGGACATGGGAAGGCTCCTGATGTAGATGCTCACCCTCTGAGCTCAGGGTGACAGAGCAAGGCTGCTCTGGGCTTTTATTTTTAGCAGAAGTTTTGTATGGCACAGGAGGAGGTTGGCAGGAACTAGACTGCAAATCCTGGTGTCATTCTCCTCTCCGTCAGAATTATATATATACACACAGGCATCCTTTGTCAGATGCTGGGAATCAGTAGCTGCTGACTCATGGCAATTGTTGCACCTCTCCCGTGATCTCCATTTCCCAAATATCAAATGAAACTGCAATATGAAGTGAAACAAACAATATTTCAATTGTTGTTCTCTACCACCTTAGTCAGTTGTTTTTTCCACCCTTCCACTCTGTTTTAAATGTGTTCAGCTCTATTTTTTGACTGTAGCAAAGATTTTACCTATATATGTATATAACCTAAGTACATGTGAACGGCATGTGCGTATTTTACTCTTACATACTGATATTTTTATTAGCATTTAATTGGGAAGTCATTCTTCTCATGGTATTTTTGAATGGATAGAACAAAGAGATTAATGGGAAAAAAATTCCTCACAAATTATACCTCAGTTTGCTTCATATTCTGAGTGCAGATAAGAAAAAAGGAAATGTTTAAGTGAAGTGAAATGAGAACAAGAAGAAGAATGAAAGTAAAGGAGAGGGTTCACTGCAGATCTGGCAAGGCTGAACTGCACAGAGCTGAGGGTCCAAGGGGTTGCTAACCCTTGCAAAAATGGTAGGTGTGTATTAAGGAGGAGGTGGGCAGTACCTGCATTAGCAGCCACTCTCCAAAGGAAAAATTAATTTAGAAACACATGGAGAAAGAGGCATTTCAAACACGTGTCAGATTGGCCTCCACTCCCGAGCCTACAGGCTGAGATAATTTGGTTTAAGAAAAGAGATGGATGTAAGGCCAAATATGAAAAGCTATCTGTTTAGTTTTACCCTTTGTCCTATAATCTATTTTAGGCAGAGAGATCACCCTTTGTTTTGTGTGAGGTGTTGCTGAACTCTGGCAGGTGCTCAGGAAGAGCAGTGCTTGCTGGCTGGTGCTGCTGGCTGTGCTCTGGGAGGGGACCCTGAGCTCGGGGCTGTGGCACAGCGCTGCCAGGCTGCAGTCGGGTGCTGAGGGGCACCTGCCCCAGCAGGGCTACAGGGCTGCGCTGTGGCACGGCTGGGACAGCTGCTAAATGCACCCTCTAGCAGAACTACTGATGGTGGTGGGTTACAGTCAGTAACCAGAAGGTATTTCAGCATTTCCCATTGTAGGTGCGACGTTCAAGCTCTCGCTGACCATACAGATATGAGCAAAGCCCTGTCTGTCAGTCTGTGCAATTGCATGTCCCTCCCTGTCGCTGTAGCACCCTGAACAGGTAAAGAACAGTACAGTCTAAGCACCTAAAAGATGGTCTGAAGTAAGATGATTAATTGTGTATAGAAATTTTTCCAATCAACTCTGCGGGGTTTCCCCTTGTCCTCCCTGACAGCAAATATCAGCCAGACACTTGAGAGTGGCTCAGGTTTCAGAAGCCATCTCAGGTCTACTCGTTGATGGAAACAACCTGCTGAGTAAAAGGCAAGAAAAAAGGGAGTCATACTGCAAGCTGGAGCACCAGTGCAGGAGAGATCTTCTGTACATGCCTCAGCCTTGGGAAACCTTAGTTTGGAGCTCAGTCAAGGATGAGATACAGGCCCATAGGAAACTTGCCTTTATGATTTCCAAGGCTCAGGGAGCTCCTCGTTTCCTATTTAATTCAAATAGCTCTGCAGATTCGGAGACAAATGTGGCAACAACAATAACAAAAGTGTCTGTAGTTGTTCCAATAATTCTTTGTACTTGTTTCCTGTATTTGTTTCAAATTTAATACTTAAATGGGAACAGTCATACTTGACAAGATGAGGAATCCCAGGGTTTCCTTTTTTTACACTTCACCGTTCCCACATGGGGATATGGGCGTTTTTGACCTCTTGGTCTGCATTGTTAGGGTACACAAAAGCCCTTGACCATCATAGCTCTGTACATAGAGATTCCTTCTATCCATTTCTATACATCTGGTGGGGGTTTGACTGGTCATGGAGGTGGCATGTAGCTGTTGAAGCTGTTGTCATGCTGAACCACTTTAAAAGCCTCTTCATGGAGCTGTGATATCGCTGGTCCCTTCTGCCCTTCTTTGGTCACATACACCATCCTGTGGCATGCAGACACTGGGATCAGGAAACGGTGATCCCTGGGGTCTGCTTGCAGGTGTCGCGTTCAAGGAATAGTAAAGACTGAGCATTCCATATGTAGTTTTAGGGAAGATTATGAACAAATGATAGGCTCATGGAATCAGTTTGGAAAATACCATTTAGGGTTATTGAGTTCCACCATTAACTCAGCACTGACCAAAGTCCAGCACTAAACCATGTCCCTAAGTGCCACATGTACATATCTTATAAATATGTCCAGGGGTGGTGACTCAACCACTTCCCCAGGCAGCCTATTCTAGTTCTTGACAACCCTTTCCATGAAGAAATTTTTCAGGTAGCTGTAGAGAGCAATAAGGTCCCTGCTCATTTTCCTTTTCTCCAGGCTCAGCAATCTCAGTTCCCTCATCCACTCCTAATCAGACTTATTCTCCAGATCCTTCACCGGTTTTGCTGTCCTTCTCTGGACATGCTCCAGCACCTCATTGTGTTTCTTGCAGTGAGGGACCCAAAACTGAGCTCAAGATTTGAAGTGCAGCTTCACCAGTGCTAAGTACTGGGGGATTATCACTGCCCTGGTCCTGTTGGCCACGTTTCTGATCCAAGCCAGGATGCCATTGGCCATCTGAGCACACGGTGGGTCATGTTCAGCTGCTGTTGACCAGCACCCCAGGTCCTTTTCCACAGGGCCACTTTCCAGACACTGCCCCAGCCTCTAGCGCTGCATGGGGTTGTTGTGACCCAAGTGCACTTCACCTTGTTGAACCTCATACACTTGGCCTTGGCCATCAATCAAGCCTGTCCAGATCCCTCTACAGAACCTTCCTAACCTCCAGGATATCAACACTCTTGCTCAGCTTGGTGTTGTCTGCAAATCAGGGTGCCCTCGATCACCCTGTCCATGTTATTGATAAAGACATTAAACAGGACTGGCCCCAGTACTGAGCCCTGGGGAATACCACTGGCGACTAGCTGCCAGCTGGATTTGAGTCCATTCACCACCAATCTTTGGACTCAGCCACCCAGCCAGTTTTTAAAATAACTCTTCCTGAACTATTTTGTTTGCTTGGTTTTGCCAGCATCCCTGCTTCTCCCCGTGCCGCAGTGACCTAGATGTCCCTTCTGCTAATGCCTGTTGCTGCTGAGTCCAGAGTGTGTAACTCTCAAAACACAACTTAATTCCTCTCAAACACAAGTCTGGTTGATCCCTTATCAGGTCATAAAAGCAGCCAATACAAAATTATTACAGAAAAAGCCCAGATGCTTACAAGTAATACATCTTCTTTTTAAATGAATTTATTTACTTATTTTACAATTACAGGATGAGTGAGTGTTTAGGTAAAATTCTGCCCTCATCTTCAAATGCCCTCAGTTTCTCATTAGTTAAAAGCCCACTCATTAGGAGGAGCACATTCCTGGGACAAACACATCAGCTGTTGTAAATTGTTTCAGCAAAATTTTCTGCTATTCCTTGATTTGATAGAGGTAAGTGCCGTGTTATTTACTCAATTAACAACCAGTAAAGACAAAGTTTTTGATTCTGCTTGTAGTCTACCAGTTAGGAAGGATTTCTGTGTTGTTTTCTGTATCATGTCAATTCTGGACTATATTTTATTTCTTGGTTTGTATTTTTATATGTCAAATTAAAACAGTTTGGTGCTTAACACTCCAACGTGCAACAGCAATTTTAGGTTAGAAAACTGATATTGAAATGTTGTTTGTGAATAAAATTCACATTTCAAAAAAAAAGAGAAATGTTTTGACTTTAAGGATATTTCAGAATTTGATTTATCAATTTAGTACTTAAATGCACTGAGCTGTGCATGCCACGCTGCTCACTCAGGGGCCGGATAATCGTATGCTGTTTGCGTATTAAATCCCATATGAATAATAAAAAATACTTCTTTCATTAGAAGCAAAACATTGTTTCAACATGGCAGTCACACCTACAAACAGTGCATTTTAAAATAATCTCAAGAGGACTCCAAAGAAAGATGCAGTTCATTGTTTGAAAATAAGTTCTACTCATTGTTAATTCGTGTCAATGTATTGTGCTGAGTTTTTGTAGAGCTAGAGGTATTTTAAATTCATTTATTTGAAACAATGTGGACAACAGACTAAGCTGTGTATTGGCATGCAAATAACGTGTAAAGTTAATTTCACCTCAAATGCTTTACGCATATTTTCCAAATTGTCTTGAGTTTCTGCAGCCAAAGTGTAATATTCCCTTTTGTACTATCCAAAGAATAGGAATTATTTACTGCAAGTAGAGATTTACAGTGGAAATACACAAATGGTTTAAGAGTTTGCCAACATATTAGGGTTTTTTAGCTGACTAAAGGACACATTTTTCCTCTCACAAGATTATAAATGCTTAATAACTCCATGAATTCAACTGGAATATTTCCAGATTTATATCCCTCAATTAATTTCAATTGAATTTTCTTGAATTGCACTATCTGAAAGAATAATTTGTCTTTGTGTGAGCTAAAGTTAATTTAGCTTAGAGCATTTTCTCAGGAATAAGCCAAGGCCTGATTGTAGGCATTCTCTGTGTTATCAATTTGACTTAATTTTCTCTGTTATAAGTGCCTCTAATAACAATAAACCTTTCAGAAAATGAATGTGTGAATTTAGCAGATGGTGTGAAAGAAGCTAAACTATTTTAAATGCTTTGCAACAATGTAAACTCATGTATTATTTATTGTACAGTGTTACCCATTCATACATTGTTATAAGCTATTAAAATTCCATGCCAGAAGGTAGGATGTATTCTATTAGTGCCAATTAATGTTCATGGTCTTCAGTTAAGAATATTTAGTAATGAAATTAGAAGGAAAATCTATAAAAAGTGAGAACTTCTTTACAGAATGCTGGTGGTTGGCACTTTAATTTTCACCCATTGAAGGTCAGAGCCAGAAGAGTGTACTGAACAATGCTGAGGACATTAGTCTTAATTATTCAGGGAATTAAGGCTTTAACAGCTCTGACAATCAATATGGCTCCTCTAAAAGGTATAAGCCACCAGTTTATTTTTCCCTTTTATTCTTTGCAAATGGAGAAGAAATAAATATCAAATTGCATATATAAAGTTCATACTTTTGACATAAATTTTGCAACTTCAAATATTGGAATATTTTTTTCTTAGAATACCTTCGTCTTCAGTTTATAATGCAATAGAAGCAGATGGACTGGAATTGAAAATAATGCATCAGGCTTTTACATAAAAAAATTAGATTAGTGCTTCATGTATTAGATGAAAGCTAAATTCATGTATTCGATATGTAAAATGGTATAATACTGCTGATATTACGTGATTTCTTCCACTCACAAAACACTTCTTTTACTCAGTCCTTCAGGAATTGAAAAATTGTTTGTGGCACACATATATTTAATCTCCCTCTACTGCCCAGACAGATTTAGACCATATTACTTTATCTTCCCCTGGTATTCAAAGTGTCATCAATAATCTGCAGTGATTTAAAATGACAGCACAATCTTTTAACTGGAATAATACTGGGAATCATTATCTTTATTTTCCCTCTGTCATCGTGCTGAGTAGCCCCCAGTCTTGCGGGCACCAGTGCAATGTCTTGGCGTATGAAACAATGTGTGTGAACATGTCAGAGTGTGGCCTCTAATAACTAGAGACAGAGGCATTACAGGTAGATGAGGATAGACCAGGACATATGAAGTAAAAAAATGGTTATTTTTAATAGAAGAATTGCAGGCTCCATGGGAACAGTATCTTGTCAATACCAGTTTTTTTCCCTTTCATTCTCATGCTTCCTTGTAGTCTTTTCTCTCAGTTTAAGGCATGACACAAGCTGCACATAACAGAAACAATAAAACTAAACAGGAAATGCCTAAGCAGATGTCTGCCCCCAAAATGACTTACTGTAAATCTGTGATAGCACCAAAGAATGTCCTCTGGCATTTCGCTTTTGCTTTTACACGAATAATCCACAGTTCACAAAAACGTCAGCAATGATAGCATATGCCTGGATCCCCATCTCCTTGGTCTTTGAATTTCTTTTCATATATTTACATGAAAATAAAGGGATGCTACTCCTTGCTTTGCAGCCCGGTATTTATGGTCACCTATTGGAAGTGAACTGTAATATGTCAATCATATGTTCATTTCTGAACTTTGATCTTTAAGGGAGATTACAAACATAGAACCGTAGAATCACAGAATTACAGAATGGTTTGGGTTGAAAAAGACCTTAAATACCATCCAGTTCCAACCCCCCTGTCGTGGGCAGGGATGCCACCCACTAGATCAAGTTTCTCAAAGCCACATCCAACCTGGCGCTGAACATTTCCAGGGATGGGGCATCCACAACTTCTCTGGGCAACCTGTGCCAGAGCCTCACCACCCTTATAGTGAAGAATTTGTTCCCTGCATCTAATCTAAACTTACTTCTTCAGTTTGAAGCCATTCCCCCTTGCCCTTTCACTACATGCCCTTGTAGAAAGTCCTTCTCCATCTCTCTTGTGGGCCCCCATTAGGTACCAGAAGGCTGCTCTCAGGTCTCCCCAGAGCCTTCTGTTCTCCAGGCTGAACAACCCCAACTCTCTCAGCTTGTCTTTATAGGAGAGGTACTCTGAGCATCTGAGCATCTTCATAACCCTCTTCTGGACGCACTGCAACAAGTCCATGTCCTTCTTATATTGGGGGTCCTGGAGCTGGATGCAGCACTCCGGGTGGGTCTCACGAGGGCAGGGTAGAGAGGCAGAATCAACTCCCCTGGGCTGCTGGTCATTATTCTTCTCATGCAGCCCAGGGTATGGTTGGTTTTCTGAGCTGCAAACAGAGGATGCTGGGTCTTGTTGAGCTTCTCATCAACCAACATCCCCAAGTCCTTCTCCTCAGGATATTATGGTTCTTCTGTTCACTTTTTAACTTGGGTTCTAATCTGAGAAATATAATTGGAGAATTACAAAGATATGTGAGTTAAGACTGAAAACTGGTAGTTGTGAGGATACAGTGGATGCTTGACCTCTCTCTAATGCAGTTTTACGTTTTTGAATGACAGAAGTTTTCAGGATAGAATACTTCTGCTAAGATGGACACAGGTATTCTCTGTCCATTTTACCAGCTTACTGATGCAAGCCATTATTCAACAAAAACAGGAAAAGCAAGATTTTTGCATAATTTTGAAACAGAAAAATAACAACAGAATGGGACCAAGACAGAGGCAGGCTGGACAGATTTGATCATTCCTTTATTTCCTAAGAAGACATAGAAATATACATACATGTGTAGATAAACACATTGTAAATACCTATTATATGCATATGAATCATACCTCATAGAGAACAATGTATCCATGCACAAGATTTTCAAATTGTTTGCAAGCAACTTTGAAATGTGATTGTGTGGCAAAAAAAAAAAAAAAAGAAAAAGAAAAAAGCTTAAATACTGTTGAAATGTCTGTATTTCTTAGTCATAATAATAACTTCTACACCAGATGTGGTCAGCCTACATTCAAAAAAGGACAGTTCTTCTAACTGCCAATTTTATATGTTCCTCAGTGGAATTCAAACAATTCAGTTTTATTATTTCCCTTTTTAAGTGGCATCGATTTTATTTATTTTCCAAGCAAAATTATTTCCTACAGATATGAGAAACATTAGTTAAAATGAATATATTTGTCATGGAACAAGGTGCAAAGTATACTCAGCAGTTGCAAGACAGGAGTCAATAGCACATATGAGAGGCTGAAAACAAACTTGGAAAAATGTTGTAAATCTGGTTTAGATCACAAAACATGACTCTTTTTTGTTGGAAAAATCACCTTTCCTCTGTAAGTTAACTGTACCCTTTCCTATTCCGGATTTTAAATTACATTAGTCAGATACTGCTTAATGAGGGAATCATAAATGGCTGTTACCGTAGCAACTACAGATTTTTATTTTTTTTTAAGTTTTTTTTCTGAATTCTGAAGTAATTATTGAGGTCAATGACAGATGTGCAGTATAACCCATACTTCACAGATTAAACCAATTGTGTTATAGCTAATTGTATGGACTACAAGTCAGCACACGGATGAGTATAAAATGAGAGGATGAATTTGCTGGCTGTTATGAAATTGTGTTGTCTGGTTATATGACCAGCATAAATATCATAATAAGCAGCAGCTGTAATGTCATGTGCTGCAGTGCAAAAAATGCTGGGATAATCAATAAAAACCATTAGAGAAGAAGAACTGTCTGTCTAGAAAACACCATTGGTCTGTATTGGAACATGTGGTGTGCAAATAGGTTTCTTTAGGATGAGAGTCTATATTTTATTAATTTTAAATGGTATATTTTGGAATCAAAATGTGCAATTAAGTTGTTTTCAACTATTTGGAGATCAAAATAGAGTGGAATAATAAACACATTTGAATGCAGGTTGGACTAAGTTAACAGCAGTTGCTTGGGAAAAGTAAATGTTTGCAATTTTTACAAAGGTTATGAAAGGAGTATGCAGAAATGAACCAATTTTCTCTACTCAAGAAATGGCAAAATTCATGCTTACTAAAGGATATATTGAACTCCAGCCATAGCCTGCTTAATCCTAAACTTCTTAACAGAAACTGAGGCAAATAGAAAACTACATGTTATTTTGTGCAGTGAAAAACGTGATCCAGAATTTCCTGAATACAATAAAAAAACCCTCATCAACCTCAAGAGATTTGTGATCAGACCCCATTTCATTCGCTTATGAAGAACTCATTTTTGTTTTTAGAATATAGAGCAGAAACTCTGAGAGCATATTCTGCGCTGAAAAGACTGTAGTGCCACAGAAAGCTATCTGCATCTTTGAGAAGTTAAACTGACCATGATAATGTGTCACTGAATAAAAAAACAGAAAAAAAGGGAGAATTTGAATCAAAGTTGATAATGAGCTTCAAGGAGGAATCGTTAGTGTCTGTGCTCATTAAAAAAACAGGGATTAAAGCAGTGCAATTAGTGCCCATGCATGAGAATAAAAAGGACAAAGTCCAAAGATAGAGCAATGGAAATTGTAATAAAAGATGTTTTGTTCTTGTTTAGAGGTTCCTTCAGGCATTTGTGAAACAACAGATAATTTATTTTCTCATCATTCAGAACTATAAGCTTGTCTGCTTTGAAAACTTGTTTCCCTTGCCTTCAGAAGACTTTTTAAAGAGAAAGTATCTGTAGTTAAATTCCCACCTGCTAATAACATCAGAATTAATTGCAGATTAATGCAACTAGATTGGAACTTCTTCAAATAACAATTTTTTCTTCTAATTATCTCCCCTTTAAGGAATTGTGTATATGATAATGTCTTCTGTGTGGAATAGAAAGTAGCAGGAAAAGTGAGATGCTTTGCAATGAAATGAGGTGCTTTAATTGCAACGAGATGCTTTAGCCATCTAAAAGGTAGGCATGTTATCTATGCACTTACCAGCTTATTTAGATTGATAGAGACAGCTGGGTGACTAATTCCATATAGCTTTAAATAAGGAATTTACAGCAACTTTCGGAGTTATCAAGTATTCACTAGAGGATCCTGAATGACTGTCCTTGACCAGACCCTAACTTCTAATCAGCTTGAGAAGGATTAGATAGATTTCTGCCTTTTTTTGTGGGATTCATCTTGCAGGTGCAGGAATCTGCATGTCTAGAGTTAAGCAACATGTCCAGCATTCTTCATAATGTCAAAGATTTGGTCAATCCAGTCAAAAGACCCTTGAGAATTATTCAACACTTCCTGAGATAAACATTTTCATTTTGTCACTTGTGGTGTTTTGTCCTGAATGACCAGATCTGGGGGCGAGACAGGCGCCCTCCAGAAGTCCCTTCCAACCCCAACCACTCTTATTTAAAATCTTGTCAGGAACAGTAACAAGAATTGCCCAAGAACTAAAAATACGTAACTGGAAATTACCCTGCAATATTATCTCCTGACCTAACTCTGTTATGTTTTATTATCTGCAATGTTCTAATGTCTAGGGCTCTCAGATCTAGACAAGAACTGTACTGTATTAGTCATTAATGTCTAATTATATGTACATAATAACACAAGGCTGAACAATCCAGCATTTGGATTGTGGGAATAGGCAGCTGGGATCTTTTCCCAGATCTTTTCTTACACAGAAATTCACTAAAGGTCTTTTCTTCTTTCCTGGTGCTCTTCCCATTTCATCTGAGCTACCACTTTTTGAGAAAATTGCTGTTTATCTTATGGATTTGTTCACATATACTGCAAAGCCATCCAGTCCAAATCATGAAAAATCACTTACCAATGTGGTGAGATCATTTGCTACATCAAAGAAGAAATGCAGAGTACTGTGGTGCATTCCTCAGTTTGTATAAAACAGGAAGGGAAAGGCAATTTTTGTGGCTTGTTTGTTTGTTTGTTTGTTTGTTTGTTTGTTTGTTTGTTTGTTTTTCTCAGCCCATGGCATTACTTAGATGATTATGCAAGATTGCAGGAAAGTGGAGAAAAAATATACCAGTTGCAAGCATAAGACCTCCTTCCAACAGATCAGTGGAGTGAAAATAACCTGGCATCCTTTTTCAGCAGGCAGGCTTTTAAGTAGTGTCAGCTTGGTGGCAATGGCCCATTTCACTCAAGGATGTTATCCTTAATAGGATCTAAAGGATTATGAACAAAATTTTAAAACTTGGGCGCTAAATCTATATTTAAGTCTACAAAACAAGCATTCAGAGAGTGAGTGAGGAAAAAATGGAGCATAACTAGCTTGGTAATGAGGACTTGCTCCTGGGGAATCCTGCATTGTGGCTTCTTGCAGTCCTGCCCTTAACTCCCTGCCCCAGACACTGTTTCATGTGAATTGCCTCCTTCTCATCTTGGGAAGGTGCTCTCCTATCAGACCACAGGTGAGGGGACTCAATGCTTTTCTGGGACTGAGGATGAAAAAACACAAAACTGAGGATAGAGGAGAGAAGGGCTGTTCTGTAGGAGATGTAAGGAGTAAAGTTGAGATTAAAGGAAAGACCGAAAATTAGGAGAGCAGTGGCAGACAGGAAAAGAACCATCAAACCTGAGGATGGAAGGATGGCATGGAAGAACAAATGACAGAGGAAGAAATCCTGGATTATGTAATTTATTAGAGCAAACATATTTTCAAACGGGAAAGATTACTCTCTTGGATAAGTCTGCCGACAAATTTGGATAGTGGTACCTGCAGTCTTCCTGTAGATTTGGCATCCCATTACAGATTAAAAGGTTATAGGTGAGGAGTACTACAAAATCTAGTATTTAGAGTGGTGTGTTGGTCATACTGGTTTGGAAAGCAAGAAATGTAAAAATCCTGGCTATGAGCTAATGCATGAGTAGGTGTGAAGAGATCTCCTAGTCGAGAAGAGGAATTCAGTGATTAACTGATGTTAACTGAGAAAATACAAGGGACAAGTGAAGCTAGACTTTACAGGCAAGGAAAGAAATCACTAAAATAGATGTAAAAATAGGGAAACATCCAATTTCAGGACATTTAAAATTCACATGTGTGGTGCCTGAATTGAACCTGCAATGCACCCACTGATTGCAGTGATTTAACGTGTGCCTAAAATGGTGAATGATAGAAAATGACAACTGAGATGATAAGCTATGTCATACTATATATATTAATAGAGAAACCATTTTAATTATCTCTGTATCATAAAAAGATCAGCAAAGAGACCTGAATGACAAACCCAAGACTGAGCTGAGTTGTGCTTCTTGGTGAAGAGACTGGAGCAGAGACAGATTTTGGAGCAGAGGCAGGTTCTGGAGCAGCGACCTGTGGACAGTGGGTGAACAGCTGCCCCACGGGGTGCAAAGTGGGGGTGGGTCCAGGCTATCAGCAGCCTTGCAGCACTGGCAGCTCCCAGACTGCTGCAGCCCCAAGCCAGTGTGACTACCACGGAAAACAACAGATACTGAAAGGAAAAATTAACATGAATACCCCTCATTTCTATGAACTAGCCCTTTTTTCAAAGATAGAGCATGTTTTTCCAGCTAGTTCAGATCTGCTTTATGTAATTTATTTTCTTTAACATACGGATATTTAATTTCTTCAGAATAAGTAGCTTAGACCACTAAGTCATTAATAGTATCCCTCTTCTAGCCTGCAGATTGATTGTCACTCTTGTATCTATTCATTTAGAAAATGAGAATGAAATTCAGGGGTAGATAACAATATAATTTTTCATATCCTTAAAATTGCAGAGTTTCTGAGTTGTCTTCATTAATCTGTGTGAGGTAGAAGTGTCTGCCTTTTGTTTAAATTACCTTTCCTATTGTGACCATTTGAATATACAGATAGTAAAGGCGGTAACCCCGCTGTGATTATCTTCTAGGCAAGTCAGACTGACCATAGCAGAGCTTGTTTGGAAGCTGAAATTTCAAAGGAGCATGCATTCTTTTTCTATACTATCATTTTAGGTTATTGCTTTATTATCTAGTTTTGTAGACATGAGGGAGCAAATAAATGTTAAGGAAAGGTCTGAATCAACTGTGTGAGGAGTCTGGGTGAAAAGGAAGTGAAGTTTCCAGACAGTGTAGTCTAGCAAAAAGTTTTTCAAAGCATTTGAAATTAGTGTTAACTTCTACAAGATCAGTTTTGGACTCTTTGCACTGAGTTTAATGTTATGAAAAGCAAATCAAACCAAAAGACATTCTCCTATCATCAAACCTGCCTCCATGCTGCCCTTCTAACAT
Organism: Pachycephala philippinensis; assembly: GCA_013397055.1. Taxonomy (NCBI): domain Eukaryota; kingdom Metazoa; phylum Chordata; class Aves; order Passeriformes; genus Pachycephala; species Pachycephala philippinensis. Next base: position 372,673 of record VWZT01005002.1, read on the forward strand.
TTTATCTTGGTTTTGTTTTCAAGGGTACATCACAGCAATTTCCCAGAAGCCCATACCATGGGTGTTTGGGTCAAACAGCTGGCAGTGGTGGCACTGCTGACCCTGGCCGATGCTCACCTGCCGAAGCCAGCACGGGCCCCTCTGGTTCTGCACAAGCCGTTCATGGTTGTCTGGAACGCGCCGACCGAGCAGTGCAGGCTGCGGTACAAGGTGGACCTGGACCTCGATGTTTTTGACATTGCATCCAACATCAATGAGTCTCTGAGTGGATCCAATGTGACCATCTTCTATCACACTCATTTGGGATACTATCCCTACTACTCAGATAACGGAGATCCCGTTAATGGAGGGGTGCCCCAGAACGAAAGTCTTATCAAACACCTTAGCAAAGCAAAGTCTGACATTGAATATTGCATACCCATGAAGAAATTTCAGGGACTTGCAGTCATTGACTGGGAAAACTGGAGGCCTCAGTGGGACAGGAACTGGGGCAATAAAAGCATTTATAGAAATAAATCTCTCGAGATTGTTAGGAGACGGCATCCTCGGTGGTCAGAGGACAAAATTAGGAAAGTGGCTAAAGAGGAATTTGAAAATGCTGGCAGGAGTTTCATGAATAACACCATCCTTCTGGCTGAGCATATGAGACCAAACGGTTTGTGGGGTTACTATCTTTACCCAGACTGCTACAATTACGATTACAAAGAACACCCCCGAACATACACAGGGAAATGCCCACCCATTGAGTCTTTCCGCAATGACCTCCTGCTTTGGCTGTGGAAGGAAAGCACTGCTCTCTACCCTTCTATATACCTGGATTATGTACTGAAGTCAAGTACAAATGCACTAAAATTTGTTCACTATCGGGTTAAAGAGGCAATACGTGTTGCCTCAGTTGCTAGAAAAGACTATATTTTACCTGTGTTTGTTTACTCCAGACCATTTTATGCCTATACTTTTCATGTTTTAACAGAGGTAAGCAGATAGATTTCTTTCAAAATCTAGAAATTAGAAATAGCCTCTTAGAAAAAATATGGTCTAAAAGTTTTTCCTGTATAAAAGCACATACATATTTGTTTTTCATACTTAAGGCTGCCCCCTGAGATGAAGTATTGTAGTCAGAGTACAAAACTCTATGCCTTTCAAGAGTTAGTATTGCAATGGTTTGGTCTACCTCTGTGAGATAACATTGTATATTTTTAATGAGGGTAGTTTAGAAAGAAAGTACAAAGAAATAATTTCTTTCAGGAAGTAATTCATTCTGATATTTTAATTCTTCAGGGCAGCTTGTGAAATGAACTTGACAAATTTTGTGAAGTTTAAAACTAATTAGTGCAATGGAAAGATAAACTTTCATGAGAAAGGAGCGTCAGGGCTTTTTTGTTTCTTTATGCAAATGTAAATTCATTCAGTATAGAAATAAACTAGTCAAGCAAAGTAATCTGGCCTGGAATTCCTAACTCTGTGATGAGCGTTGGCCATCTATCTCACTTTTCAGAAGTATATCTCCATGTCAAATACTTAATGCTAAACTGTGGAGTCCTTTTATCAAAGAAGCCCAGTTTTTGAGTCATGCAATGTTCCATCAACCAGTGATCAAGTGCAATAAATATGTAGTGGCCACAACACTGATGGTAAATTATATACGTGCAAATCTCGGACTTTCTGGATATGTATTGATGATTGTTGCTCTGACTTTCTTTATGCACATAATAGAGATGCACAAACGCTTATTCATTTCTCTAGTAGTTGTCTCAAGTGCCAAAAGTTTTTCTTTGGTTTCTATCAATTCCATGAGAAAGGAGAAAATCTGGGCCAGGGAACTCATGGAAATAACTCATTGATGACAAAGGGCATCTGGGGGTCTCCCTCCACTTATTTTCTGGAGAGCTGCATGGGAGATTCCTTCTACTGCTGTCAGAGACATGTTCTTGACTCAAACCAGAACAGAAAAAGGGAGAGAAGTGTCAAGGGAAAAGGCAAAGTTCAGTCCAGTGAACCACAGGCTGTGGGGGGGCTTCAGCCTGGAGCTGGAGCTGAGGAGGTGCAGCAGATCCCTGAGAGCCTTAGAAATGTTTCAGGCTGACCCCAGGAAGCAAATTGTACATAGAAGTAATTAGGAATTTGGTCATTTTCAGCAACCAGGAACTCTCTGGAACTGTTTTCTCTGTGGAAATCACAGGTGCTAGCTGACTCAGAAATCGTGGGCAGATAGGCCAGGCTGGTCCTGAAGGCAAGGAGTCACTGGGGTCAGTACAGGAAGAATGTCACCCAGTTCTTCTTCACTGAAGAACTCAGGCTAGGAAACACATAAGAATTCTTCAAATGCAGTCTGTGATAATACATTTTTATAAAATTAATTAGTCCCTTGAGCAATATAAAAATACCATGAATGTTACTGAAAGTTATGAAAACTAGCATGCTGTTACCAGTTATGTGTGAGTTCAAAATCTGTGGTGGTACATAGTTACTGTTTTACCTTAAGCTATTTTCTGAATAGGACAGTGGTAATTTGGAGTGATGGTCCTCTCAGGTTACATTCTTTAACTCACCAGCCTGTTTTCCACTTGCATGTAGCCATTTACTTTTGGATGCTTTAAAGATCACTTTACAACTCTGCAGCCAGAAAGATCTTTGCATAGCCAGAGAAACATATTTGGATTTTGCTCCGCCTCATATTTTCTCATAAGAACAGCATGGGACAGGGCCTAACATGTGTCCAGACTACACACATCATCTGTGAAAGCAGCTTTGGGTCTGACAGAACTTGCAGGGTTGCATTTAAAAACCTTCTACATAGGAATGGTCCAGAAAATAATGTTCTTTTTTTCTTTCATTGTCCTGGAGCCACCAGGATAATTTAAATGTGGTTTTGCATGTTTATATTTTAGACTAGATTGGAGCTTCTCATTTGACCCTTGCCATGCCCCTGAGAGTCACTCACCAAATTACAAACAAGGCATGAAAGATCTGAGCTCCAGAAACAATGTGCATTAAGGTGACAAGGAAAGGTACCAGTGTAGGACAATGATATCCAGGCTAAATGGCCATAGAAAAATTGGTACAGGAGGGATAGTTACCTGACCTCTCTCAGGGACTGGGCTAGGAGAACCACAGCTGTGCTCCACCAAGCTGTGCAAGAGCTGTGCTTTCTATTCCAACAGAAACACTACTGACTCATTCAAGACTTGTGTGCAAGCCCTTCTGTACACAGGGCTTATGTGAAATCGCACAGTGGAGTCAGGAAAAATGCCTGTGAGTCAGAGTCACTGAGGGAGAGACACAGGTCTATCAAACCTTCAGAAAAATGAAAGAGCCAGGTCCCAGACAGATGCTGTAGCTCTGTGTGCTGTACCTTTCACCCTGACTGCATCTGGAAATCAGGTGAGTTGTGCATGAAGTGTCTGAGAAATTAATTCTCCTTTTTATCATGGAAACAATTTATAAATTCTGAATTGGGATCCAAATCATTATGAAAGGTTTCTGTATTTTTTACAAATGTGTATAAGCAGTTTGCCCTCTGTGGAGTATTTAGGAACTCTCTGCCTAGACAATTCACTGCAAAGCATGTGGGAGAGGGAAGTCACACAGTAGCATCTGTGCTTCCTGACTAGATGCCTGAAGTCATTAATAAAGCAGGATGACAACTGACAAATGATTAATAATGGATAACAATCCTGTTCTTCCCCTACAGATAGCCTTCTCTGATGACCAGGTGTGCATGTGTATAGAGACCACTCCCTGCAACCAGGCCAGGCTTGCAGTACCACTGCTGAATACAGAAAACTCTCATCTGTAACTAAGGCTCTTCAAGATTACAGATATACTTATTTCTCTTTCCTCAACATGTGACTAGAACAGATTGTCTTGTTTTGTCTTGAGTTCCAGAACTGAAATGGTTTAGTTCACCTCCTATTTTTTTAATGTCCAGTGCAGTCACTTGGGTGATCTAAATACAAAGAAATATTGACAGACACTAGAGCCTCCTCCTCCCTGCCAAATCAGCTATTTGGAGATAGTCCATCCTAGTCTTGAGGACCTTAGGTAGCTGCACACTGCCCCCAAAAGCTTGAACAAGAATGAGCATCAAAAGGGAAGAGGCTTTGTTGACTTGTTAATCATTTGGAGAAATACCAGTCACCTGTGTCTGATACAAGGAAAAAATTAGGATTCTCCACCTAGAGAAATGCCAAGATATTCCTAAATAAAATATTTAAATTTTTTTTAATTGCATATTTTCTTCCATATGAGGCTTTTATTATTCTCTCACAAAAGAGCCATGCCAGTGAGCCCCCACCAATGCCAAGCTGTGCTGTGTGAGGAGGGGCACTTGGTTCTATCCCAAAACCAGGACTGCTGTGTCTGAGGCTGCTGCTGGAGCTCATGTGCCTCACTCAGTTCTTCATGGAGGCACCTCCTTATCTCTGGCCCCAATTTGCCACTCTCAGCTATTAGGAGAGGCGCATACTTTCCTTCTCTCAAAATACCCAAATGAGGAATGAAACCTTTATTTTCTAACCCTGTCTGTGTCACAGGAGGAGGAAGAAGGTGGGGATGGTCATACTCTTTGTATGACCATCCACTGGTCAGAGCACCTACCTGTGGTGCAGAAGCCCTTGGCTCTGTTCTCTTCGCAAACTGCTCAGGATGAATCCAGAAGCCTGTGTCAGGCACCAGAAAAGAGTTAAGGAATCATCAGACCAAAAAAACCCAAGTGATCAGAGAGCAAAAATAAAAGCGAGGCTGCAACCTCCTGTCCATAAGAAATAGGACAGGGACATTTAGGGAAGAGCCCTTCTGTGTTGACGCCTTTAAGGGTTAGTTTTGTCAGTTTTGTATCCATATGAATTAGATATGAAGTGCTGTAATCTTTTTGTGGATCTGATAAAAGAAACAGAAGATAGATGTGGAATATGGGGTTATAAAAACTAGATTTACTGACTTCTGGTCAAGCACTCTAATTCCCAGACCATATTACTCACAAAAAGTTTATTTCAGGGTTTGCTCAGATCTTAGTTCATCCAGCAATGATAAATATTTATTGATTATTTATTCTGGATGTCTGAGAAATTTTAATTAATTTGTTAATGAGATCTGATATGTGTTAGTGCAAAATCACTCAACCGTCATCTGAGTAATGTAGAATCACAGTCCGGCCTTTGTGTCTGGGTAAACTTCATAAAACATGTTGCAGATGATGAAGGCCTGGGAACCCTCATTACCAACACATCAGACTGTATTTCACATTCTTTTAACATTTTATAGTTTGATCTTTAATTAACATACTTTTTTTTTTTTTAACTGATTAATCGATTAATTCCCATAGGAAATACCCCTCCTCCTTATCTCCCCCTTGAAAATAACACCTGCAGCCCACACCACTATCCTTTAAAAAGTACTACTGGCCTCTGTACTTTTAAGAGCAATGACAGTCTCTAAAAGACTGTTTGGGTGATCAGCAGCAACATGAGCTTCAGGGAGGACCAGTTATGCTTTATGTCACTCTGAACGCTACACTAAGAGCCAGTAGGCAAGCTCTACTCTTCCAGACTTTTGAAGGTTTTCCTGCACTGTTTTGTCCAACCTTTAGTTAAGGGTCAAGGCCCCTACTCGCTCTGAATTCTCTATAATTGTCTTCAACTCTTCGGTGGATTCTCCCTTTCCCATGACATTTATTTGTGCTTTTTTTAATATCTCTCAGGCCACAAATGTTTTGGGAATGGGAACTCCATAACTATGCATTAATAAATCAACAGGTCCACTTACACAGAGAAATATATTATTTAGTAGCAATTAACAACAATAACATGGTTCTTGCACTCTGTAATTTTGCTTTTCTGAGGTGCCACCTCCATACTGAGATAATTTGCTTGGTGTTTTGGATTGTTCTCTCATTAAAGAGTTGCAAAGACTGTATAAAAGACCATCGCTATATTTTTAAAGGAATTTTCTCTTTGTCAAATTGAGAAATATTGTAATGTCTGTCATTACAAATACTGATCAGGAATCACTTTTTAATCAATTATTGTAGACAGAAATGGTATTAGATGTCATTGATTATGCCTTGAAATTTGGGGAAAGAAGTTCCTTCCAATGTATTTTTGAAGATTTAATTGTGTTTTTCTAGATACAATATTCATAATCTCAGAGAATGGCTTTAAGATGCTTGCAAGATACGTTGCCATGCTGTTGGCAAGGCACTGGTGACTCCTGTTCTACACTCAGGTTGCTCTGGTTGAGTTGTATTATTGCTGCTGCTACAACTCAGCTCCTCACTGGTTCAATTCTAAAAGTGGACATGGTTAAAACAGTATGCAGATGTGTGTGCTTTTGGGTTTTCCCCCCACTTGGCAGGAAAGAGGACTTGTAGCAGAGAGAGAGGTTCATTTTTCAAATATATGTTTCCTGGACTAATGGCACTCATGCTGGTAGAAAGAGCAGCCCTGTAACTCTGTTGGCCTGGCTAAAGCAGCATGAGTTAGACCCCTGCCTAAAGCCTATCAACTGCAATTAGACACTGTAAGGGTGATCCAGTGATGTGTGATGATCCTTACCATCACTGGCCAAAAATGTTGCCTATGTAGGTTTGGTAATCATTCAAAGCCTAGTAGATAAAACAGATCACTCAATTCTTACTCCACCGGCTTGGTTGGAGGAACCCTTGTGAATAAACTATAAGGATTTCATTATTTAGTAGGTACACTGATGAATGCCACCTATGTAAACCTTTGGAGAGACACAGAAGAGCTTTCTAAACTAAACAGTGATTTTGTTGTGAAGAATATACCACAGGACCAATGTTGCCTCTGGGAAAAAAAAAAAAAGAAGTGATGCCCATATCCCAGTGCTTTTTTTGCTTTTACTTTTGTATCTTTGTTTTTCTCATGTGTGGATTTGGCCTTCTTTTTCAGAGGGATCTGGTCAATACCATTGGGGAAAGCGCGGCTTTGGGAGCAGCTGGAGTTGTTCTCTGGGGCAGCATGCAATATGCCAGCTCAGAGGTATGTTGTATCAGTCTATCAGTTCTTAGGAATCACCTCAATACCTCTTCTCTGACACCACACCCTCCACAGCACCTATCTACCTTTGTCAATGTCATCAGCCAACAACTGAGGACAATGGCTCAGTACTACTTTCAGGTCTCATTAGTTTTGTGAGGCTGAGACATCCCATTGCTTCAGAGCACATTGCTTTGGGCAGGTCATTTGTAGCTCAGTGGAATAATGAATCAAGGTGAGGAGAAAGACAGGTTTCCAAAAAATGTCATACAAATATAAGCACAGCTTGTTTTGCTGTGTTCTGCTTTGTAACTATGGCAGGTGTCCTGATCAGCTGGGAAGGGATGGAGTCTGGAGGTGAGGTATTTTCTCTGGTTGCTAATGTTGAAATGTTACTTGGAAAATAATGTCACAAGAAAAGCCCTAGTTACTTCTCCCAGGTTCTTCAGACTTCCACAAATAAACTTTCTTGAGGGGATGGGAGGCAGCACTGGAGTCTCCCAGAAGGCATGGCAGGCTAGCCTCCATTCCTAAACCTGGGCTGGCCTTTGGTGCCCACTCTGTGTTTCATGCAGTCTGCTCTCCTACTCCTGAAGTCCCTGGCAAAGTACCACTGACTTGGTCAGAGGAACCAGGAATTCTGAACTGGAACTTTCTAGCTGCAATTGCAGCAACTTCTGTGCTGGTTTATGAAAATTATGTGGCCCCTGGTAAACTGAAGGTATTGGAGCGATAAGGGCCAGAGTGATGACTTAATTTGTGCTTTAAAGCCTGTTGGTCCCATGCACTTCTCCTAGTCAGCAGTTACCAGAGATCTCTACTTAAGGAACCAGTTAGTCTCAGATTACCATATGAACTCTCTTCCTGCTTCCTAGGACTCCTCCCTTGTCTCATACTGTACGTCCCTAGCAGGCACTCAAATAGAAACTACAGTAGAGGTCAATACCTTTCTAATCTTACCCATGGAAATAAGCTCATTGAAACCCAACAGATCACTCCAGTATGTACATCCAACAAGATTTATCTCAATATATTACTTTAGGCAAGAACAGCTTAGTACTGGCATCTTTCTAGATATAATAAACCTGGACATAGTGCTAGATACTGAGAAATGTGTCATGGTCTTTTATTATTCACAGGAGAGCTGCCTGACCGTGAAGAGGTACATTGATGGACCTTTAGGACACTACGTCATTAATGTGACCTCAGCAGCCAAACTCTGTAGCAAAGTCCTGTGCAAGAAGAATGGAAGATGTATCCGCAAAAACAGCGACTCCTCTGCTTACCTCCATTTGTCACCCACTGATTTTAAGATCCATGACCGTCACTCAGAGAGGGGCCCCAGGTTCCGGGTGACTGGTGAACCCAGCCTGGAGAGTATTGAAGCCATGAAGCAGAGATTCATTTGTCAGTGTTACCAGGGCTGGACAGGAGTATTTTGTGAATTGCCTGACCAGAGGCTATTGGAGCGCTGGGTTCGTGTAGTGTTCAGTAGATCAAGAAAAGAAAACCTTTTTATCTTCCTCTTAGGAGCCATGCAGCTTCTTCTGCTTTGTTCTGCACACTAAGGTCTTCTAAGGCAGTGCAAGGGAATGAAAAAATGGTGCCTCTAAGTGTCCTGTTTCTTAGCAAATTTTTATTGCAAAGGGAAAAGGCATTGTTGATGAAATAATTTTTTTCTGTTTAATAATTTCCCACTCCTGGAACTTTTTTAGACATTAAAATTTTGAAATAATTTTTTTTACCAGCTCCTTTACTCCTACCTTGTGTTTCACTCATGTGTTCAACAGATAAAGATTCTGTTGTTGCAGTGGAAGTTTTACCTGAGTAAAAGAGCTGAATGAACTTGTACAAAGATTCAACCATGTAGAAGATTAAAAAAGAACACAGAACCTCTTTGTTTCAGGGCTGGGTGATTTGACATGGTGATGAGGAGAGTCTTGTGGACCAGGGACTGGGAACTGTTCTCTGCAGCTCTTGCTGAAATCAAGTGGTACATTGTGTGAGCAGCTGCACTGTGCCCAGAGCCACATCCACTGATCCTACTGCTTCTGCACAAGCAATGTGAAGAGTCCGGAGTTATACACCAGTACGCACTTTAAAATATACATATTTCAGTATTCCAAGGCCTAATTTGATTCATGTTACTTCTAGAGATATCGGTATTTCCAGTACTAGTGTTGTGCCATCAGTTTCAAAGATACTGTTTGACTGAACACCTCTGCAATTACTTTTAGGGGAGGGGATACTGAGCTCTGAGAGCAGCGCTGGCAGCTGGCACCCAGCAGTGCTTCTGCCTGGGCAGAAAACAGGGAAGCACTTCCTTGCTCACCCCAACCCCTTGGGAAGTAGGCAAGGCATCCCTGCTGCCTTTGGAGCTGCTGCAGGTCTTTGCTTTCCGCTGGCTGGTCAGTGAGTGGGAAACAAGAACAGGCTGACGGATCCTACTGTCAGTGTGTGTTTCCCTCAGCACGTCAGGAGAAAATGAAGAACTCTATTCATTAAAATATTTTGGCTTACAGCCTTTGGCTTCAGATGGGGACCTCTCTGAAGGTGGTATACCTTAATGATCTACTGATTACTGGTTAATTTAGCGTCTATAACACGCTGTCCTGTCAGGTTGTGCCATGTCCATTTGCAGTTTTTCATTTGTTCACTTTCATGTGTGAACAAATGTATTTCATCAAAGACCTATCTGTCTTCCACATAGCCTTTCAACGTAACAAACAACGGATGCCTTCACTGAATTGAAGACAAGCCCAAGAAATTCCCTACACCACTCTGACTTACTAAAATAATTTTATTTGAGGTTTTTGTATGATGCGTTGAACCGAGTATTGTTCCAGATCATGGACACAGACATTAATAAGAAATCCACATGTGGGTCTAAGACTTCTTTTTTGCCCTTACTAGTGTCTGTATTGATCATCTGTGGCCTGACTACATTGCTCACATTACACAGTACCCTATTCCTGTAGCAGTTTGATTAAAATCAGCAAGGCTATATGGAGAAAATACTCAACTGTGTAGGGAGGTCTGAACCTGGCTCTTATCTAGGCCTCCCCCTTCTTAAGACTGTCCTAAATTACTTTAAACATTAACATGTCTCTATGAATTATAATCTGCTGTATTCTATGTAATCTTCTTATCTCTGAACATTTCTTCATGGTAACCACACATAACAAAAACTATCTTTGCTTTGCCCAGACCAGATTCACAGCTGGTGTGAAAGGTGATACTCAGATTCTCTTGAGCCAAAGATCCAGCTTGTAACAGATGTGCAGTGGATTTTAAGGCTGCCTTTAAATCTAGACACTGAAATTGAACAGACTTTAGTTAGGTAGAGACTGAGTGACTTAGGCACTATAGTGAGTCACTGCAATGTCATGTGCTGAGAAGCCCCAGGAGAGCTTTGCCACTGACCTTTTGCTTTGTAATGTGTAACAGCAATGGATGACAGCAAAAGTAAAGGTAAAAAACTTCCTTATTTTGGTGGGGGAGAGAGAGGATTAAAATTAAAGTTTAGAAAAATTTACAGCTATTAAGAGCTAAGCCTTTAAACAGAAGTTATTGTGTTTACCTTATAAAATACTTTTAAAATATATATATATATATTCTGTTTTAGCCTCTTTATTCAATTCACAGTTTGTTAAACTTCAAGGGAACCTACACATACTTTAGTATCTTGAGAGCATAGAATCTATTAGCCCAGTTTTGTTAAATACCTGTCACCAGTGTCGGTCTGTGTTTAAACTGGATGCTCCTGGTTTGTGTAATGCTGTCCTGTAGAGCTGAAGTGAAAATGTTGTAATGCTTATGCACTGTGTCAGTGAAATGTGTTTATAAAATGTTCTGTGTCACTTCGTAATGTGTTTTCATTATTTCTGTATGCTTATAAGAATAAATGATGTTGAGACTTAAATACACAATTTATTTGGGTAGCATAAAATCAATTAAACTGACATAAGGTCTTAATCAGCTAAAGTTCTGGTAATTTGTGGGAAATTTATGCAAATTAAACAAATGCTGTGGCTGAAGTGTCCATGTTCCTGATTCGGTCTGTGGTGTATATTCTGTATCAGGAAACCTGTACAAGTGATGCCTTAGGTTTTAACTTTTATATTTTTCAAATTCTGTGTTCCTAGTGTGTAACTCTGAAGTGTTCCGTAGCCTGTTAGCTGCTGTTCTCTAATGCTAAGAAAGACATAACAAAGCCTCTCTAGGCTTTGTCTCCAAGGACACCCAGCCCATCTTAGGCCCAAAATGTGTAAACCAGCATCCTGAGAAGGGGGGCAAGCTGAGGGGAAATTACATCATTAGCTAAAGCTTAATTGGTGAAATTGAGTTGATATGCAAATGGACCAAACCTATAAAAGTGTGAAGAACTCGTGACTTGGGGTCCATCTTGGGTGTAGCCTTTGGTCGGCCCAGGGTGTACCTCTGAAGGCCTTTCTAATAAATATCCACCTTTATTCCCTTACTCCTGTCTAGTCTCTGTTTCTAGGTTGGCCTCTTTAGGCATCACATGTACATAAGGCTCTGTCAGTTCATGTCAGGTCTAAATTTGTCCCATGGTTCTTCTTTAGCCTAGGGTACAATTTCACACAGAAGAGTGTATGAGTGTCTGTGGTGGTACATCCATCTGGACACAAAGGTTTTTGAATTTGAGTCATATATTTCTGTGAAGAATTGCGAGCCTGGTTCTGCATCTGCATCACTATGTTGTCTTAGGTAAAAGAGCAACATCAGATTTTGGTCTGGGGTTCTTAAAAGTTATTGAAGGAATCAAGCATCTAAGTGAATGTAATTTTACAATTTCTTTTCTATTTCACCAAGTTGGAGCCTTTTCTTTTGTGAAGAAAACAACATTTACGATAAGACAATATCCCTGGAAGAGGCAGAGTTGGATGTAGCTTTGATGCTGACCGAGGACAGGCAGAAGTTGCACCAATGAATGTAAGGTCTCTTACATCTTGAGTGCTCCCATGTGGGACCACCGACTACACCAGCCAGTACCAAAGTCAGGATGTATTTGATTCCTTAGCTCCACAGATGGTTCACCTACCAGGAGAAGTTCACTATGTGGTGCTGCATTAGTGCCCATTACCAGGCAGAATCCAGGGTGGGATCATGCCAGGTTGGCTGGAAACTGATGCTGGGCAGGACCACAGAGCATGCACCACACAGAGAAACATGAAATATAGTCAAAACCTTGGTAACATGCAATTTTTACCTTCAGTTAACCTTAAATTAAGACTGATATTAAAATTAAACTATGAACTAATTGATTCACTTAATACAGGTTGTATGTTCCAGTCTTTGGGGAGACATGATCCAGCTTGTATCTGTAGTACAACTACTTGGAGAGGGAAGAGTTTGAAGCAGTAGAGAACATTTACAATGATGCCATTAGCTAGAACCAGTTCTTAAACCATAGATGATCCTGGGAAATAGATATTGATTTCCAGAGACAACAGAAATAAGAGTTTGATTTATTTTATCTGAACCACTTCCACGTCAAGATGATCATGGACCCACACCCCAGTTCTTCCCAAATGTTGAGCTGTAGAGTCCTCTAATTAGCTGAGGATAAACAATACCAACAGACTGACAGGCTTTCAGCTTTTATCAAGTTTTCTGATTTCGCACTCAAAAACTTTGAAATTTGGGGAAATATTATGCTCATTTCCTATTTCTCTGTCACCACAGCAGGATGTTGCACTTAATAAAATGTATGTTCTGAGCAACTCATAAATATATAGAAAGGCTGGGACTAATTTTGTTCCACTTCTATCTGACTAGGAAATGTGGGGGATTGTGGCTCCAACTTGACCAGCTTTAGGTGCCACTGGTGTCTTCTTTCCACTCCTAACCTTTCCTCTCACTCCCATGCCTCCATCATGGTGTGCTGGTCCCTGCTTCTGCTGGCACAGCTGCTCGGGCACTTGACCTTATCTGGATTGGGAAACCATCCAGGTCAAATGTTCCCTTGTTAAAATAAAGGTGCTTTCCCACAATGCTTTTTTTCTGAAAGTCAGATTAATTCCTCTATCTGACTCACATTGTTCTGCCCATCATGTTGAGCCAGGACTAAGGAAGCGGACAAAAACCACAAGGAAGTGGTAGCAAAGCCATAAGCTGAGTATTGTCACTCAAGACAATAAATTGTGAGTAAGCAGCCTTGGTATGCAGTTGGCAGCATCAGTCAGGCTCACCCAGCCCATCCCCTGGGGTCTGTGTGGCAGGGGAGGGGCAGTGCCTGGCAGCCTCTGCCCTCCTGCCTGCCTCCATGGGCCACAGCGGGCAGCACATCCGCCCAAGGATGGGGATACTGCCATGTCAGAGCACCTGCTGGACTCCCCCAAAACTGAGGGCTCCTTGCAGTGATCAGCCCAGACCTTGCTGCCTCACCAGATGCCAAAGTCAGGATAAGTAAAGCTCTCCTGGCATGGCCCAAATCAGGAACATGGATATTTAACGTGTTTTCTGAAGTACCCTTTTGCCACTGAGCCTTAAGGTTGAAAAACGATGAGAAAGGCTTCCTGACTGAATGTAATCATATGGCATTTTTGTGTTTCATCAGCTTTTTCCAAATGTGGTGTTCTCGGCTAGGTTCAGTGTCTTTGTAAGAATGGGAATGATAGGATTGTTTAAAAAGGAGCTAGCAGCTCTCACCAACGAAACCAACAAAACGAAATCTCAGAGCAGTTTGGATTTATAATGCTGCACACAAACATCTTTTCGTGCACAAATCTTCTTTTAAAACTCCTCCTAAGTTAAAAATTTTATCAGTTTTGCACTGAAACCATTTGTTGTAGATAATGAATTAAATTTGCACGTCAGGCAGAATAAGGATACATATGAAAGTTTTTTGCCAAAGAAACTTTGATATGCTTAAGATGCTGTGGCAGCCACAGCTTCTCATTTTTTTACCTTTCAGGAAAATCCTGTCAATCTGTGCCAGACTCAGAGGGTGGGAGTGTTTGCAAACACAGGTTACTCTAAAAACAAGTTAGAAATGATAGTTCTGTACACTTTGAAGAACTGTACTGACTGGGAACAGTGCAGCTTCTCAAATACAGAAGTTCTACCTTTCTAAAAGCCGAAGGAAAAACAATGCTGTTGCATATTGCTTAATGAATTTAAAGCCCCTGAGTTGTTCTTACTTAGCCATGTGCCTTCCACATACCACAGCACGAGGCAGTAAGGAGCAGCTAGAGGTCCCATTAGGAAAGAGGGGAGAACTCCTTTGGTGGCTTCCCAAATTAAGTTTGATTTAACTTTGAGAGTTAACTGTGCCGCTTTTAACAGTTACAACATACCAGGTTATCCCTTGTTAAATGTCAACCAAGTAATTCTACAGTAGCATTTTTCTGATTCAAGGAAGGCTTTGTTTAGGATGAAATAAGAAAAGAAGGGGATATGTGCATGTGTGTAGATATCCAGATATATCTAGGTGCAGATGTAAATGAGAGTATGCGTGTTCATACTGTAATGCATGTGTCTGTGAGTTTGACTCAGAAGCAGCAGAACAGTTCTGAGGGGTGTGAGGCTTTGTTTTCTGCCTGGCAGGAGCAAGCTTGGAGCAGTTGCATAACCTTACAGCCTGGCATGTATGGCCTGCACTGCTGTGCAGATTATGTCTATTATGTAACCACTTTTATACAGGAACTAACAGCATCTAACAAGCTAAAAATAAGCAGACTTCTACAATTTCAAACAACAGTATTTTAAACTTCACTTATGTGGCTGCTTCTATTTCAACATTAAATTTGGCCCTTTCAAAAATTTTATTTATTTTTTGACTAGGGTGATATTTTAACACGCTGGCAGCCCGTTTTCTCAGAGAAAGTCAGAGCTCCTTTGTCATTTTTCCATCACAGCAAGAACTTTCCTAACTTTTATTTAAGGTGCTCTCCAATATCTGCGAAAACAAAGCAGCCCTGAATGTCAGTTCTTTTTCTCCTCAGACAGTCAAGAAGTCTAATATTTGTGGGCAATTTTTGGAAAAATGATGTTTGTTTCCAGGATAGTAATAACCTTCTCAGTCAATTAGCAGATTATTAAGAGTATTTTTTGTAGTACTCCTTCCAATGCTGAGTTTACATGGTAGAACTAAAAGCATTTAGTTTTTCCCTCTGCTGAAGGTGCTCCTTACCCTGGCTGTGTGTCCACTTGCCCTGTGTGCTATGGAAACCCTGCAGGGCTGACCCCTCCCTCCTGGACTGCAGTATGGTCAGTGGCTCATGTACATAGAGGACACCTGGGTTTTTTTAGCTGACACTTGCATTCACCTTGTGTTGTTACCCTTGCCCTCCATGTGCAGCTGCGTTTGCCTGTCCCCATCGTGAGGGAAAATGAGTATTTTAATGCCCAGGGAATCTGCCTCTCCATTTCTGCACATAGCTCCCAATGGGAATGTTAAAAAAAGCTCATGCCAGGTATGGCCTCCCCTGTGCTGGGCTGTCGGTACAGGGAATTCCTAAAGCACTGGCAGGGCAGTTGGATACAGGATTTCCCTACATGGGAGACCACAGGCCCTGGTGATGATGCTGATCTTCCTCCAGTGGGATGCAGGGATGGGGGAACACTGGCCCCAGGCAAGATGCAAGCTGGCCTTGGTAGGGACAGGACAGAGGCAGGGTCAGTGCATGCCACTCACTGCTCTATCAAAGGTGCTTCCTCAAGCTTTGTAAAACTGAGTCAGGCTCAAAGATCCCACAGAGATCCTGAGTTCCTGCAATGGACAGTGATGCTCTGTGCTTGGGTTTAATTAATACAGGCATGCACATGCAAAGGCTTCCTTTGGAAGCTTTGGACTGCTCCTTGGACAAGTGTTCTTTTCTCAAGTGTCAGCATCAAACTTTACTGTGTGGAATTTGGACATTGTTTCTAAACCTAGAAGTAGGCAGGAACGAGACAAGCTCTTCCTGGGCTTCCGTAGGAATTCAGGCACTGATACACCTCTATATAGAAGAAATGATGTGTAAGCACCATTGTTGTATTCGTATCTTGGCAGCAATTCTCAAGTCTGAGCACACTTGGATTAAAAACCAATATAAACCAACCTGATTTCACTGGCGATGCTAATTTGAGTGGTAAAGTTACCTCACTTTTCACATTAACTTCAGCAGGATACAATCTCCTATTTTTTGTTTCGATTTCTCCACTCTTAAAGGGGCACAACCTCATCTGCTGTAAGATGGTTTATCATCATTGACTTGCAGTAGCTGAACAGCAGGCATGAAATATTCATGTTTGTTTTGTTCACCCTTGGAATTTTCCTTTTAGACTGGCGTTAGTCCATTAGTTCCCAGCACCCACCAGCTGCTGTAAGGACTGTCAGTAGCAGTTCCTCAAAATATCCCCTCTGTGTTCCTCGCAGCGAGGCAGCAGGTCCTGTGACAGCTGACAAGAGCTAAATGGAAAGGCTCTACAGGGGCATGGCCACTGAGAGAGGCTCATTAGGTTTGTTCAAAGTCTCCATCCATACATGAGGCTTACCAAGGTTTACACGACCCCCGGCTTAAAATAATTGCAATAATCCCTTAGACTGACAACACTGAATTGTTGTATTTTCTGCAGCACTAACATTTAGCTCTAATCTAATGCTCAGCTGGTGGGGATGAAAAAATCAAATGTTGTTGTGTTACAGCTATCCTGTAGGAGTAGGAAGAGAGGAATGTCACCCGTATCTGCTGGTGCTGGGTGCAAGCTGTGATCACTCCACTGTGCGTGTGGGTGCTTGTTCTGCTCAGTTTGGGGGCCCATCTTACCCTGCTTCAAATACACAGTAACTCTGCTGGACCCCCAGGAAGGGTGGTGGGAGGACAGTCAGCTCCTTTCTGCTGCACAGGGCTAACCTCCTGTTTAATTTCTTTGAGAAGAACATGCTCGGAACATTAAGGATCACTGGTTTAGTTTCAGTTAGGGTTTGCCATACAATTGCATCAGGAAAGTGGGCAGAGAGGAAAGCTGCTCCTCAAAAGAACCAATTCAGCACATTTTAAAATGCTATGAGGAGTAAGAAAGGCAGAGGCAGAGCCTGGGCAATTCTGGTTCTTTTAAATGGGCTCCTATACTTTTTCTAATGCAGCCTGAAGTCAGGTGGCTGGCTATGCTGGATTGTGGTCCTCTGTGCCATTGTGCTTATTCTATATTGTAAGCATGCAAAATATAGTTCCTAGTGTAAAGGCTGCTGTCTTTGGAAAAGGCAGGTTCTAGAAAAACTTTGGGCTTAAAATAGGTGGCAAACTGTGGTAGTGACCACTGAGAGCCTTGTAAGGCTGGACATGGGCCAAAGATGCTTTGTGATTATTTCAGTGTATGCCAGAAAATGACCCAGTCACTGGCATCAAGAACATGAGGAAAGTACAAGCCAAGCATAAGGACTGCTTTTATGGATGTTTCAGTGGGCCATTAAATCAATCCATCAAACCATCTGCGTTTTGCCAGGACTAAGCATGAGTCTGATCTCCCAGGCTGAACCACTGTCAGGTGTAACTGTCTACAGATGAGAGACATTTATGCAGCATGAAGTGGGGGCCATTTTAATGAGATAAGGTCCATTTTTATCATCCATTATCCATTTTTATCATTATTATTTTTTCTCCATTTTTGTTATCCGTAATGCTGTATATTCAGTCCCCTGCATTTACTAACATAACAGAGACACTCTGCAGAATCTCAATGAGGCAAATCACTAAAGGTTGCCTTGAACTAATAAGCCCCCATCCACATGAGGAAAGGCAGAGACAGCAGAAACATCCTGCCATACCCCCCTCCCTGAGGTTGCTGCAAACTCTGCGGCTCTCGAGGTCATCTTCTTTGTCACCAGCCCCCAAGCACATTGCCACCAAACCCAGGTCCAGCACAGACAGCAAGAATCACTGCTGACAGCGTGACTTCAACTGGAAAAAAACTCATTCCATCATCTCACTTCTGAGTGCATCAGCTTTAGCTTTGCTGATAAAAAGTCAACAAAAGGATTATTTTGTAAAAGTCCAGGGATTTTATTGGATCTTTGTGGGTGTGAAAATTCTTCTTTCAAAAAACATGCATGTCTTTGATAAGAGTATTTTGCAACTGGCTTGCCTGCTGAGATAGCCTGGTTTAAGCCCATCAAGGTTGTGCTGTGTCTATGCCATATTGTTGTAGAAAGAAGAAAATATCATTGTCTTTCTTCATAATTTGTAATTTTTCTAATCCTTTGATATGAATAATGTAACACCACTGGAGTAGGTTTTCTTTTACAAGATAGATGACAAAGCTTGAAAATGTATTCCTGTGTTCTAGATTAATTGGGGGAGAGAGATACAGAGTTTATATCTACTGATGAATGCTTAGTCATTTTCTTATCATTTAGCCAGCTATTTTTTTCAGCATTATCTTTTGTTATGGTTCAAGTACTTCTCTCTATGTCTCTTCATTTCAGAACTGCATTTTTAAAGCTGATTTTGCTTAGTCTTAGCTAGATCTGTTTGCTGCCTAGAAAAGACATACAGTTTCTACTTTCTATTGGAAATTGCTGTCCACTCTGCATTTTCATGGTCAGCTGGACACCAAGGTGGGCTGCCTCTGTGTTGCCCTTGCCAAAGGAAAATCTAGTTAGCAGAAAGGGTATTCTGGGTTTTGTCAACTATGACAGATAGAAGTGAAAGAAATACCTAGCAAAAAGAGGAGGATAATTTTTTAGCAATCCTGCACAACTGGAAGCAAATTTGAAAAGTCTGGGGAAAGGGAAAAATATTGACCAGAGCTTGGGCACATCCTTTCTGCATGTTGCAAACAAGTGACTTCAGAGACCGTTCTCAGATGGAGCATGTATGTGTTTGTGTGGTGGCTAAACGCATCAAATGGAATAAAATTAGAAGTCAGAATCAGTGATTTGCTATCACACTGAATAAAAAAGAGCAACTGTTTCCTACTTAATAGAGCACCTACAAATATCTTTCTGTGCTAAGTTCCCCAGGAAAGGTTTGTCTCAGGGGGCAGGGTGGTCTGCCAGTCCCTAGTAGTCTTCAATAACCTATACTGATATTATTGTGGTTGTTATGTTCTTGCTACTGCTGCTACCGATTTTTATTATTATTATTTTCTTCAGCTTGCTGATACTTCACCATATGCCAGCTCAGAGGACTTTGGGGCAGCAAATCAGTATATTCAGCATGAAGTAAAGCCTAGGGCTAATTACACTACAGTCCTGCCTGAACCCAGTGTGGACCCACAGTGTGGGAGAACTGAGCCTCTCCACTTCCCACTGGAAGGCAGATCCCAGGATGAGCAGCTCACTCTGGTGAGCCCCATGGGTTTTGGTGCGATGCCACGAGGTGTCCTAGGGCATGGGTGCCTGCTGGTGCATACCACTGGTGTGCTTGTGCCAAGTGACAGAGGTCCTGTGTGGGAAGTGCTCCCTGAAATCAGATGTAAATCACCTGAGGATGTGCCCAGCACAGGTAGTGACACCTCCCTGGACCAGCCTGTGCAGGCGTGGAAGCAGAGGGGCAGCATGGTAGTACAGCTCTCATGGGGGAAACTCAACTTGCTGCAGTTTAGAATCACAACATGAAAAACAAACATTTGTAGGGATTTGCTGCCCTCTGGCAGGATTTTGTTACAGCTCTGATTTTCTGTGAACTGCAAGAGCAGTGCTCAGCAACAGTGCTCCAGCACAGCAAAGTCTGCATTTTCCATCTGTTTTTTGCCAAAGTGCTGGTCAGCAGGGCTGCAGCCTCCCTGGAACTCTCCTGGAAAGCCAGAAGTACATGTTGATCCCAGGCATGGGCTGGTGTAAGGAACAGGGCTGCTGGGCTGGCAGGAGCTACCTGTCCCTTTTTTTAATCTCTCTGGGGCTTTGGGGCAGCCTGACTCTCTAAAGGTGGTGCTTTTGTTGATTGTCTCCTCAAAAGAGCAAGCTCACCATCTTGCAGCTTTGGCTGTGCAACCTTTTGGCGAGAAAATTCAGTTTGGCCTCCCTCTAATGCTGAGAAGCCCTGAGTGTCTTTGCCGAGTTTGGTTTCTAGTATGTGCTTTCTGAGAGATGATCTGATAAATCAGGCTAATTTTCTTCAACATCATTTTCTAAAAGGCTCAGTAATGCTGGTGTGGCACTTGTGTATGTGTAGGTACTGAGCTTGAAAACCTGGGCTTGCTCTGTATTGTGGGTCTTGTGGGGTGGGATTGTTTGACGAAACATGAAGTTGTGCAGGGTCTGTTCCATCCTGCCCTGGTTCTGTGTATGGCCTGCCTGGGCAGCAGGAGGAACAGGCACACCTTGTATACTTTAAAGCATACAATCTGGTGCCTCAGACTGTCAGAAGACCATATCCTAAAAGCATCAAAGGCTTATTAAAAATACCTAGGTTGGTTACCTTGGATGTTGATGGTTTTGATGAAATTAGGTCATGCTAGGTCTACCCTAAAATAACAGAAAAATGGGGGATTGTGGAGGCCCATAAAAGTACCTCAGGTGCATAGATATTCCTTACTGTTTCTGTGTTTTGAGAGAAAGGAAAGATAGCATGGCTACACTATTTCCAGCAGTATACATGGAACAGCCTGGCTGCCCATATGACACCCATTGTCTTCACCTCCAGCAGGTCACAAGCCCAGGAGAGATAGATAGGTAGGCAAGGACTGAGAAAGAAGAACAACGAAACAACAGAAGTCAAATACAAATCCGTGATGGTTGATTGTATAGGTGTGTGGGATTTTCCCAGAGTTTTGAAAGCAGGGGAGATTTTGGAGTTGCAAAATGATACGACTCTCTCTCTCTTATATATAAATATGTAGGTTTTGCTGTAGGGACCTTGTGACTAATTATGCTGCTTGCAGCAGTGGCACAGGCCTTAGCTTCAAAGCCCACATTGCACACTGCAGTGCTGTGCAGAGATATCAGACATGGTCTGGAAGGCACCAGCTGCATGTGATAGTGTAGCTAGGCTAATAAATAGCTCAGAACAAGCGTTCATCTATCTGCTTTATTGCTATCAAGGGTTTGAACTTGGATCCCTTTATGGTACTGCACAATGACAATGAAATATGTGTGCTTGTTTAGAGCTATTTGGAGTGTCTCTGGCTGGCATTGCACTAGACAGGTCAGGGATGCTCATGAAACCCTGAAGATGATGATAAAAGCCAAGGTTTGATTTTAGAGTTACTTTGTTGTTACTGAGAAAGCTTGAATAATAAGGAAACCGTGTCTTCATCAGGCTTTCCATTGCAACAGCCACAGCCACGAAGATATCCAGGGGCCCACTGAAGTGATGGCAACACCCTCGGTGAATTGATGAGATAAGTAACTGTGTTATGCTGACTTCCAGACTTACACCAATTTACTTTGGCTGGGAATTTCCCCCCTTTGTGTGGGTTAGATTGTGCTCACCTTGTTTCTTCAGCGTTAGCATGGTAGATGCCTTAGAATTGACTGATACTAATTCATATATTTATATGTGGAGTAAGTACTAACACCTCTTCTGTTATGTTCTACAGACACGCTGGGAGATCTGCCCAATGTCATCTCTTAAGTCATGAGAGTACTTCCTGGAACTGGAACACAGTTATGCCTTGTTCACCTTTCAGCCCCTGGCATGGCTGCACATAGCACTCATCTGGACTTCTCTTGCTCTGAAATCAGCCCGACCACCAGTTTGGGAGAGTAAACCTTTCAAAACTCCTGGAATGCCTGACAGAACTGTGCTTGCTGAGGTATGATGTACTGAACCTGAAAATGTTCTATATGATTTGAAGCCCCCCTAGCTAAAGCAAGAGGGTGGGCACATCACAGGAAATCCGTGTTAATGGTGGCATACCCTAAAACTTCTGTTTTCCAACTGATCCAGAAAAAAAAGGCATGGCATTTACTATCACATCCCAGCTGAGGTCTTCACTGGGGTAGCTGTCACAGACTGGGCACACTGGAAGCCTCAGTGGGCCTGCAACTGTGGTGCAAAAGATGTCTACAGGAGAAAGTCCAGGAAACTCACAACTGAAATGGAAGGGAATATTTCAGCAAATGATGTTGAATGTTATCAGTTTCCTTTGAGGAAAGTGCAAAAACTTTTATGAAGGAAACAGTTGCGTTAGGGATGAAAAGCAAACCAAAGGGCCTGTGGGAATGCTACTCATGCCCTGACTATCATAATTGCAAGTTTCTGTGATTAGAACTACACTGGTTCCTGCCCAAAGAGTGAAGTTTTGAGGAACAATGAATTTTCCTGGCTCTGGAATAGCTTTGCAGCCCTATATCTTTCCACCGATATTTAGAAACCCCTTGGAAACAGTCAAAACGATTTTGTACTTTTCTCAGTTTAGGTTGAATGAACCTATAGGAATTTCCTCCATGACATCCCAAGATTATGCTTTGCCTGTATTTGTGTATACCTGACTAGGCTATAGAGAGCAGCCTTTTTTAGTTCTCTCTGTTGGAAGTTTTTGCTGGAACAGTATAGGCTGCATTTATCCTTTAACCATTCTTGCAGATGGTGTATCAGAATGGAAAACCTACTCGGGCCAGCTCTGCTGGTTCATGATAATTATCCACATGCTTTAAAGAGCGCAGTGTTCTGAAGAAAAAATACAGCCTTGAATACCATATTTTTTTTTCTTTTTTGCTTTAATTCCTAACTAGGCTGTACTCAAATGTGCATTTGAATGGATTAAAAGGATTTCAGAAATTTGATGTAGTACACAGGAGTCTGTTAATACATTAATCCTCCCTGATGTACTTTCTTCTGCTCAGGTATGCAATCACTAATCCCCAGATACCTGCCCTTTTTTTAGAAGAGAAACTGAGACAGACATGTTAGCAGCTTGTTCTGTGTACATAAGAATGGGAAATTGGAACCAGCAGTCTTTCTGCATATCTCGACCTCAAAACCCTTTAATTTAGTCCCGTAATACCTATGTTGGGCCAGGCCATTGGTGCCCCAGAACAGAGGAGTACTGCTCACTTCAGCTGAACACATACAAACACACACATAAAAGTATTTTCGAGGTAAGTCAATTACCCTAGGTTTGGGGTTTTTTTAATGTGATTCTGGACATCCTCCCAGAACCTGCATGAGGGGAGTAGACTTCCTGTGAGAAAGCAGCATAACTTGTCTGTCACTGCCCTGGTTCTGTTCTCACCTGTAGACAGTGACTGCACTACCAGCAGGCCCCAATTTCTCTGTTTCAGAGTTTAGCAAATGAGCTGTACTTGCTTTTCAAGGCTATGTTCGATTTTTCAGCCCAGGTAGTGAATCTGAAGCTGGCATCCTGTCTGAGAAGGAGCATTAGCTCCCTCTTCTATTAGGTCTTACTACTCCCTTATCACTGCCGTTACTCACCCACTACACTTCCCAGCAAGGGGCTTCACTTCTTTTGGTCTTGAAGACATTAAAAGAGATGGAGACACCTGCCTTGGTTTTACCCAGTTTGCTCTTCCTTAGCTTTGCAAGGAGAGGATAGACAGGCATCAATAACTGCTGCATCCTCTTTGCCATTTTATGTCCCATTCCTGCCTCTTTTCCCCTTCAGGAAACATATACCTGTGAAGTTTTTTTCACATCGAGTCATTTATTGATGTGCTGTGGCCCTCAAACTCCCCTAAATCAGTGATGGTGTCTAGGAAGTCACTTGCATATCAATGGCCTTTCAAATTCTGTGCTTGTGGCATAGTAATTCACTTGTTGCTGATTGTTAGTCGTGGTTCAAATCAAGGATAAGTATCCAAGCACCAAATACCTTCTCCTTACAGCCTGCTATATGAGCAGGACAGTGAAAGGCATCTCTCTGGAACAAAACTAGGAATAATATAAAATTGAAATAATGTTGGAACTGAAATTCTTAAGATCTGCCAAGTGTTGCATTTTCTCTTTCATTTAAGGTTGCACAATGCTGGTATTTCCCTCCTATAGTGTGGGCCTATTTATGGTTGCTTTTTCTAGGTTTTTATAGGAATCTGAGTGAGCTCCTAGGGAAAGCAGCAAGAACAATTCATGCCTTTGGAGCTTTCAAATTGGAGAGGGACTGGAAAACAGCTGATTGACAGCAAAATGGCTCTCTCCTTCCCCTTATCAACAAAAAGAAAACTGAGGTAATGTTTTAGGGAATTCTTGTGTAAAAAGTCCCACTTTAATGAAAGGATTTAAATTGCTTCTAGTAACTGACAAGTTATCAAATATGATTAAATTTTTGCATCGAAGTGGATTAAAATGCTTTTTTTCCCCCGGTTTATTCACTTCCTTATTACCAACATCTCAGGCAGTACCTAAGTTTGCCACTTCTGTTTAATACTCATTGTAGTCTAGACAGCAAACCGTTAGCCGGAATAAAACATAGTTCATAGAGACCAGAATGAAACCCTAGTCTGAGAGACAACCACATATACTGGATTACTGGATTACCTTAGAAAGGCTGTGAAATGCTGAATTAACCTGACAGTGATGTCTTTACTCTTTTCACTGTAGTAAGATCTTTTTAACACTATTGGAGAGAGTGCCCTGGGAGCTACAGGCATTGTTATTTGGTGAGATATGAATTTAACTTCTTTAGAGGCAAACCTGAGCCTGACTTAAATGCAATGTGTAAGATCCTCATTTTGTCCTGTTAATAGACAGTATCTGACTGCACCAGTCCTGAGTACCTGGTTCCACCAGAGCTGACTGCTTAACCAGCCTTTGCTGCCCTCCAGTCAGGACAGCATGGAACATGGTCAGTCCTTCCTGGCCTAACAAGCCTCTTGTGAGGCTCACAGGCAACCTGTAGTAGGAAGCCAATGGCTAATACCAGGCATTCTGGGAGACAGTTCCTCAGTAGTTATCATCCTGGTCAAATTCCCTTCCAGCTGGGTAAAACACTAGGAAATTATCTAGAGCCTGATTAGCACACCAGGCAACATCTACTGGTGGTGCTCAGCAATTTGTCAGGTTATGAGAACTGTCCTTGTGCGTGGGCAAGAAAAATAAAGCAGGCTGTTCAGATCAGATGGAGAGGTTTTGTATTATATATCAGACCTAGACACATTAAAATCAAAGATTGATTTTTGAGGCTCTGCCATATCCTGGAGTTTTCAGAAAGCCACATATCAAACTTTGTCATAAGAAAAGACTTTTTCCTTAAAGCTGTGTGAAATGGGTGTTCTGGGCTGTTTTTCTCCTGGCAGATAGTATAGAAAACCCAGCCAGCCTGAGAATGAATGGCTGAAAATATGTGTTCAGTTGTCCTCAGCAAATTCAATTACTTCAGCCATTTTTTTAAACATTTGGATGTGGTTTCTGCCAGAATCAATATGAATAGGAGGGTGAACTTCCTTCCACCCCAGTCAAGTGACAAAGGCAAGCTTCTGGAGCATTTCCATCAGCTCCAGACACCTAAAGTCTTGCCACACAGCCACGCTGACATCACCTGCTTTTCTAGCATATATCGTGGTGTCTTGAAAGATCTACACACTGGTGTTTCCTGGGGAGTGCAAGTTGCTGAAGTCATTTGCACCTCAATAGGATTGTATTTTCTGGATAAAAATTCTTATTAGTGCTTTAAATTAGTCAAATTGAAGTTATCCCTAATGGATTAATTAATGGATAGACCATCCTCCCAGAAAATGAAAGATGAAGGGAGATTCCTAGTTTCTTCTCCATTTGAGTAAATTCAAGTTTGTGTTTTCCTCTTTCATGATCTGTATGATAAAGGTGTTACATGCTTTGAGCCCTCCATGAGAAACAGAGGAATGAAACACTCAGGAGCTGAGGAAGAAAAAGTATTAGTATATTTACTGAGAGAAGAATGTGTATATTCTAGTCCAAAACAAAGTGTCTCTCTGTGTTTTTTTTAAAGCCATGACTATTTAAAATAAAATTAATAAGTAGCGCTAGGAGCAGGAGTATTATATATAGGTCTCTTTGTATTAGAATATGTGTAGCTGGATAAAAAATAGACAAATAGCTATAGGAAAAACGGGGATCAGTGAGACCTATGCTGAGTTCCCTGCTTTTTTTATATTTGATCCAGGCAAACATTTGCAACATAACATCCAACTCCCACCTGCTCTTATTATTCCTTTTTGTCTCAGAACCTTAAAGATCCCATCAGGCTTAGACCTTTGTGAATTTGCACCTCTTAGCAGCTTTTCCTGCTTCAAACATATGTTATTATCCTCATAGATCCTCAGTGAATTATTGCCGTAATAACTATGTTAAAAAAGCAATTGTGCATTGAACAAACATTATGTTAATAGAGCTCTTGAAGGCAAGTAAGAAGAACTTTCATATTTTTTTAACAGAATTCCATTTTAGAAAGAAATATTTTAGATTCCATTTAAGTTAGGAGAGATTGTGACTAAACCACAGCCAATCAATAAGAAATTAATCAGCTTTACAGTGATCCTTCTTTAAAAGAAAAAAAAAATGTAAACTACATTCAGGCTATTTATTTTCAAAAAGTAAATGAAAGAGATCTACCAAAATTTTTCTGAAGTATATTTTTATAGTAAGGAAACTAGAAATATTTTGCCTGCTTTATTTTTTTTTTTAATGGGTTGGCTTTCTCAGAAAAACACAGTTTTTGAAAAATCAGAGTGCTGATTGTGGTGGATTTTTCAAGGGAAGGGTGTAGAAATGATTCATTTGACATTTTACTTGTACTGTAGGACTGAAGTACATGTTAGTAGGAAACAAAATGTCGCAAGGTTTTCTGAGTGGCATTGAATTAGATGTGAGTTTTGACTCTTCTTGCTGTCTTCATTAAGGTCACGTCCTACAGGAAGACAGTCACACTCATAGTAACTGAATAGTAGGGTAGTGAAATAGAATTTTATAAAATCAAAATTCAATCTCTTCTGTGAATGTGTTAAATTTGCAACTGTCTGTAATACATTAGTGCATCCTGTACAAATGTCTATCCAGGTATCCAGGTATGCAGGCTCAGATTTGTCCCACCAAATACATCCACTGAAGTGGGACAGCTAAACTAGCAGCACACCTTTTACAGGGGAGGGCACCTCCTGAGGGCCACTTTGGGGCCGTGGGCTTTAGCTGATTTCTATCTCAACAGTCTTGGCAGGCCAGATGAGTTTGTGAGGGTCAGGTAGCTGGGACCTGCAGTGTGAGAGGATGTGCAGGACGGCACAGTGAGGAGATGCTCCCCAAACCCCACAGACAGGGTCTGTTCTCGTGGGGAAAGCTGACCTGGGTGCTCCTTCTGACTGCTCTGCTAGCACCCCTCTCCTTTTGAGGCTCGACACAGGCTATGTGAGGTGTAGCATACATTTGTATCAGCTGCACTTCTAAGATCAAATCCTCTCTCTTCTGCTCTCCTGTGAGGAGCATTTCTGATTTCTAATTTTATAACTTTTTTCTGTTTTCCTCTCTTTGTGGTTCCTGTTGGCTACATTTCGCTGTCTTCAATCGCTGTGCTGGCATTTGCACATTTCTTTCCTGGGATCTAACCATCTAGCATCCTGTGAAGAATCAGGAGCCTTAAACTTCAGATCATAGGTTCCTCTCAGTGTCTATATGCTTAAGATTTAGACATAACAAACATTACCACTACAGTGACTAAATTATTTTACCATACAAGTTAGACACCTAAACAGGCCTGAAAATCTGCACCTGGGCTCTCACCAGCTGCATCATTAAAACTGTTGCAATGTGAGATGTGGAACATAATGCAAAGTGTCATAATAGAATTGACAGTGGATAAAAATTATTCTAGCTGTACACTTTTTTCCTGCAGTGGATTAAGTCAGTGGTATAACAATTTGTGTTGTTATACCTACTGAGTGGTAGTGATAAACTACAAAATAATCTCTGTACATCCATGAGAATAGATGCTTTTAAATATAATAAACATACTTTCTCCTATTACAGTACAAATCGCGATTCTTCCTTTCGTGTTTTATGAGACTAGACATTTCTTAGCAATATCAAGTGGAAATAATAAGTGAAATTAAAAATCAGGGGGCAGATGATAAGCACAGGACTCAGTGCATTTGATGGTCTGACGCAAAGCCATATGAAGTCAATGGTAAGCTCCCTTGGTTTCAGTAGGCCCAAAATCAAGTTTGGGTGCTTGCCAGGGAGTTACACCAAGAGGGTCTTGAGATCTTGATAGGTGTCTCTTCTATGTTAGAACATTCCTAAAATAAATCAGAAGTCATGCATTGAAAGCAAAAACATATTCTAAAGAAGTGCGTATAGAGACCTAAACACAGAAATATCTAGAAGTGCTTGTTATCCAAGTTGGCAAAGATTTTGATAAGCTACTAAGCATTTAGAAAACAGATAAATATCCTATATGATTTGCTTTTTAACAATATTTTTTGGCATACGGTATGAAAATAACCTTAAATGTTCTTTTGCCTAACCAAAAATCTGCAAGTGCCTCACTAATAATTGAAACCATGTACAGTTTTCAGCACATCTAGTCTTTTAGCAGAGGCAACCAAGGTTATTGAAATGGTTTTGTAGCTGGGAATGAGAACAGTACAGAAGGAAAACTGCTTTGACATAATTACCTGCCGATCACACTCCCAGGCTTTTCTATGAGTCACTTTGAAATGGGAAATCTGATACTAATTCTGAATTTCAGGTTATTTGGAACATTCATTTTTAGTAATTTTGTGGCATTGTGTACATTTCCCACCAGCTTTTGTTGATAAATATATCTTCTTGTTTCTTTTCTGTTTTTTCTCATCCTGGAACAGGACAGATGTTTGAAGCTGACACCCGGTTGCTGTTATACTGTGAAGTGGCTGTAAAATTCATGGCTTTATTTCTTCATCTAGATCCCATCAGTCAAACCCCATCTGTATGTTCAGCTGGTTAGGAGGTACAGATCCATGTGACAGCAAGGTTCAGTTAGTGTTTCAAATTAAATCAGCAATTCTGATCCAGTGTAGGCAGCCCTCATCCCAGTCATCCTACCTTATTCAGTATTAAATTATTTTTCTCCCATTAGCCTTGAGGCAGCTGAAGGGTAATGCTGCACCTTCTTGCCCATTTCTGCTGCTTGATATTACAGTCAGGATTTTTCTTTATCACTCAACCAGTTCCAGATGTCTGGATGTTGATCTTAATCCCAGGCTGGGGCTTTGCTGCAAATCAGTTTGACAGTCAAGTGGAAAGTAGATTTGCCTTGGCATAATTCAGGTGCTTAACTCTCAGAAATGATGCTTAAACTCAGCAATAACACTATTAAATACAGCACTTTAAACACTGTACAGATTGCATCTCACATTCATTTTTAATTGTGTTCTACATTGAAATTGATGGGAATAGGGCTCCTAAGTACACTTAATGGGTCAGATTAATAGTTAGGAGATTGTTTCTATTATTCCCATTTTTATGTAGAAGGCATTAAAAAGTAACTACCTGGGTCCTCATACCCTAAATTATGATAGATTATTTTATGCTTATATTGAATAATTTAATCACCAGTGTCATTGTATTGAGAATAGTGGAACAAATGATGGATCTCTTGTACCTTTTTACACATACTTCCACCTTGTGCTCCACTGAGGAATGCCACTTTCTGAAAATTACAGAATTACATCTAAATCTTAATATATCTTGAACCCTAACCTGCTGAATTAGTACCTGAATTTCTACTAGGTTCCAAATTTAATGCGGGATTTTCTAACTTAGCCAATGAGGCTGCTTACTCAGATCAGTTTTCACAGTCTCCCTACAGAACTACAAACTCCCTACAGAAAAATGAAGTCTCAACTAAATGTTACTTTCTTGGTACTTGGAAGTGTGGAAAATGTGGCTCTTTTTTTAGCCCTCACTGGATGTGGTTGGTGAAGTCTTGAGCATTTATTCCCTGAGGATTTGTTTAGAGCTGGAGCAGCTCTGCAGTTTCCTGATGCACATGGAACTTGCAAAGTAAAGCCAACCTTTTTCCAAATCTTCAGGCACAGGTCATTGAAATGGCCTCAGTAGTGAAGGCAAAGTCTTTCCTAGCTTTTTGCTGTATCTGTCAGAGCCGTCTATGTTAAACAAACAGAACAATGGCGAGGTTCTCCCAGAGAATAGGAGGAAGGATAGCAGCTGAGCATTTAGGGACAAAGTTCTTAGTTTAGAAGACTTTGTTTCTGAAATAAAGACTAATACATGCCTCTGCTACCAAGGAAATAACTCTTTATTAGAACACAGCACACACTTTAATATCGTTCACTTAAGGCAACATAAGCACAAACAGTTTACAAGTAACTCCTGAGAGGGAAGAAGTGGGTTTTCCTATAGGTGGTAAAATCCTTTTCTCCACTTCCTGAGTATAGTGTTTTTATTTTAATAATACACAATTTCTTATATTTCTTTATATTCTGCATTGTGATTTATTGTGTACTAAATAGAAAAAAAGTATCTGATTCTATTAAAGTCAGAAATGGTTTTCGTTATATTTTCAATAAATAGAGGATTAAAGAAAATATGTAATTTAAAGCCTGTCTTGCCTTTATCTAAATGATTATTAGAGTTTCTGACCTGTAAAATGAAATATCACCACTCGATATCACGTATATCATTGTCTTACCTTGATATAATATGGACTTCAGTAGCAGTGATGTGCTTGCCCAACAATGTGAAGCGGACGGAGAAAACAGTGTGGCCTAACTTACATCCAGAAACAAGCTTCATACACCAAATAGCAGCAGCCCCAAAGCAGTTCTGTTTTGTCAGGCAGCTGAAGGAAACATAGGAAGAATTGCAGTCAGAATTGCCCAGTTTACAAAGGTTTTCTAATTTATATGGATGTTAGACACAGACCTGCTATTAGACTTCATCCAGAAGATATGAACCAAGTTCAGCAATGTTTGTTTATCCCTTAAGACAAAGTCTTTGCCTGTTACAGGAGAAAAGGCAGATTCTGGAGCTTTCCCCATCATCCTTTGCCCCTCTAGTTCTCCCAAGGCTGTTCAGCTTCTGGGCCTTTAGTTTCATTAGAATATTTTTCTGAAACAGCAGTGAGTTGAATGTTTTGAGAAGCAGAACTGAAAAGAGAAAGGAAACAAAATGCAACAACTGTGCTATGCACACAGGCAATATCCACACCTGCTGGGGAATTGGGCTTCACAAGGGATGCAGTCCACTCCATGAAGAGCTAGCAAAATCCTTCCAGTCACTTTGACAGGAGTGTCAAACTTCCACACAAGAGACAGAAGAACTCTTAAAACAGTTTTTATTCATTATGATAATGAACATACATCTGTAAAGATGTAAAATTTGATTCCACGTTTTGACTCTTGTTCCTAAAAATTATGTTTATCAGATCCATGGTTTTTTGGGTTTTGTTTTTTTTAAAACCCCAGAATTTTCACTTTAGCACTTGTATTGATTATATCTGGTCCATGAGGAATTCTTAATGTCAAAGAGCATTACAGAAAATGTGCTGTCTTTCTGAATTTTAGCCAGCTGTTTGATGAATAACGTTGGCAGTTTAAAGCTCCTGCTGAATTTTTAACCATTTGGAAAATGAATCAGAGACTTCAGTGGGATTTCTCTGATTTATGCCAGCTGTGAGTTTGACCCTGAGTCTTTCAGAACTGGCTAATTGCTAATCAATTAGAAAACCTTTCAGTTGGTATGTGAAAAATAGCGTTGAACTGCCAGTTCAGTCCTTGCCTTTTCTGGTGGAATTTTTGCGAAGAAAATTGTTTCCATCTTTTTAGTGGCTGCCCAGGCAGCAATTACAGGTTCTGCTCAAAGTAGCTGCTATGGCCTCTTGTGCTTTTAGGGCAGTAGAGGAAGGAGCCAGCAAATACGTGAAAGGGGAAGAAAGGGGAATACAGCAATGTGGGACTTGTGTGCTGGGATAATTTCTCTTATCAGATGGGTAGGAAAAGGCAAAGGATTGACTATCAACATGGATCCAAAGGAAGAGCCGGGGTGACTGTCAAAATAATATCCCACACAAATCATCCTGGGAGCTGCTATGAATCAAAAGAGGACCTACTTAGCATAACTGTGCCTAAAATTAGCACCAGCTCTCTGATGCTAACCAGATTCCTAAATAGGCACAGGGAGAAGGGCAGCGCCAGTAAAAGATGATCCATGTAGGATGTCAAGGTGTTGATGCTCAGTGTGTGGACCAAGTACACAGCAAATAGCAAGAGTCAAATACCCAGCCTGAACAAGCGCTCAGCACAAGTCTGGCCAACTCCTGCTCCCACTGAGGGTCTGCAGAATCCCCCGAGTGCAGACTCCTACCAGAGGTGCTGGCTACCATCTTTTGGGTAACAGCTCCAGAACGTTTATAGCTATTGCCATCATTTACAGCTATAGCACTGGCCCAGGGGCTGGGGCTGATCTCAGCAGCAAACTGTAAAATTTAGCTTCCTTCTTGCTTCTGCTGTCTGTGTTCCTAATATTTTATCTTGCCAACTTCATACGTTAGTCTAGGGCTGCAAGGTATTTTGAGGAAAGCAGAACATTCAAGGCCAAAGAGAAGACCTAAAATAGTCTTAGGCCTGGTTTTCTTTTTCCCAATATCTGCATATCTGAGGCTGCTGATAGAGCTGCTTTCATCAGACACCCTGATTTTGTAGTTTATTTCATCTGTTCTTACTATTAATTTTTTTATTCATATGGAGAATGGATGGAAAAGACTGTTTGAAAGATATCACACTGGCATCCCCCCATCTTGGATTCCTACCTCTTGTCAGCTTGGCTTGTGCAGCAGGTCTGCTGTTCTTGGCTGAGTCTGGAGCAGCAGGCACACAAATGGCCCAGGTGGAATTATCTATTTTTAAACTGATTTCTGCATCAGCAGGAATTGGAAGCTGTTCTATAAATCCAAAAAGAGCTTTAAATCTCTCTCATATCCACTCCCAGACCGAACTCACATCTTATTTCCCTGAAGTTAAAGCTTTACTCAGAGAAATCTGCTTCAGGTGGATCAATTTCCTAGAATACATTCATTAGTTACTGCTGGCATAGCACAGTGAAGGCGGAGTGTTACACAAACAAGTAATAATGCTACTAATATGTGCTATTATTAAGGCTATTAAAATACCAACTGGCATTGCAAAAAAAATTGGTGTCATTAAACATATATTAAGGCTTTGTAATGAACAATCAGCATGACTGGTCCTGTGCAATCTTGGCAAAGAGAGCTGGAGAGGAACAATTTCACTTGGCAGCTGTGTAGTGGCTGGCCTGTACTCCGTGGTGGGAAGTGAAGGCAGAGCAGTGAGGGCAGTGGGAGTCAGAGTGGAGCCAGGCCTGGGGTGCAGCACTGCAAGCAGGGTGTGCTCTCAGCTCTGTCTGCACCCTGCTCTGGCACACTGCCCCTCTCCCTGCCAGGGAAAGGCACGGCCATGCCGTGCACCTGAACCGTGCCCAGGCAGGGTGTCTGAACAGTGCAAACCTTTGAGGAATGGGGAAGGTGAGTGTGAGATGTGAGGGGGATGTGGCCCATCAGCTGTGCAGAATCACTGCAAAGTGAGTTTCTGGTCTACTTGCTGGTTGCCATCAGAAAGTTCCTTGCCTGGTGTATTGGCAACCAGCTTTGCTAACTACTACACACTTACTGTTGCTTTTCAATACCTGGAGGATTTCCTCCAGTGCTGTTTGGCAAAATATAGAGTACAGAAGAAATAATAATTTTCACTTACGAAAGAACACATTTGGCTGGGATTAGCTTGTAGATGGATTTCTTAAACCATGCCCATTTTTTTTCTGAGTGAAGATTTAGTCTGGCATTTCTTTTCATGTTCGTGGCTACAGATGAGATCAGATAAGTGACATCTGAGCATTGAACCTGACCTTTTCAAAAAATGGCATGTCTATTTTGAGCATGCTGCAGATCCAATGTATCTCAGACACAGTAGATGTTCTCTGCAGATCAGCTGTAAAACTTCTGTCCCAGATGCCAACACTTCCCAAAGGTGCTGGACCACTGATCAAGGCATATTATGTTTGACCTATGTGGTATGAAAAAATGACTGAAAACTCATAAAGCCAAATGTCAAAAAGAGCTAAATGCCTATTGTTTTTAACAGTTGGTGGCTTTTAAGTCACTCACATAAAGTTTCCAATAAATATCTGCTCTTTTATAGCACGTCTAGCCCATGAATCTTGAAATGCTTTACAAAGCCATAAACAACCATTTCACAGATAGTCAAACTGTAGTCCAAAGAGACAGTTTTGCTGATGGTTGAGCCACGATCAGGGTAAGAGCCCCTGGATCCAGATGAACAGGCTATCCCCACAGCCAAAGGATGAACAGGCTCTCACCTTGCCACAAACTACTGCAACCGTACATTCTGCAAAAGCAGACACCCTCAAGAAGAGCACAGGGAGGGTCCAAAGGACAAATGGTCCTTTCTGCACCTCAGAAATCTGCTGTTTCCCCTGGGATCTTATGCTTTCAGTGCCTGTGCACTGGCAGAGTTCTTGTAAGTGCAGTTATGGCACTGTTGCACTCCTGATGCTATCTGTTCTCAGCAAAAGCAGCTAAATCGGAGAAATGGTACCAGAAATTACATATGGTCCATCTCTACTGTGCACTTTCATTCATTCATTCAAAATAAAGAAATCACAGACTTGCATAAAAAGAACTAAAACCATGAATTGCAATTAGCAGGGGTTTTCAGAGTTTGCCAAGGGAGGCTATAAGCAGTTTATCTGTCTTAACTGGTCTACTAAACTACATAATATACTTTCTTGAATGCTTTCTAGTTGTTAAAAGTAGATTTGATTCACCCTGCCTCCCTATACTCCTACAATGACTTGAAGCAACTTGAGTAAAGGCCCTTTACTTTTGAACAAAAATGCCACACAAGGGTTTTATAATAGTCAGTCCCACTCCAAACTCACACCTAGTTTAGCTAGTTCCCAGCACCATTCCCAGCTCTCCCGTCAGCCTGCTCCCAGTTGCAGCTGCTGAATGGAAAAGTCCTAAATTACTAACTCCTGAGCCTGCTGATGTAAGCCTCAAAAGACTGCCCTCAGGCTCAGGACCTAGAAAGCAGGGAGGAACTGAACCAAAAAGCGTCTCTAAGATTTCTGTGATCAGCTCTGGTGACCTGCGGCACTGTCACAGGCTGTTCCTGCACCAGCTCTGCTCTCGTGCTGCCCACGCTGCAGTGGTGGGAACAAAGCCTCCCTGGGCACACGCCTTTGGGAGCACGGCACTGGGAGAGGAGGTACGAACCTCCCGTGTGGTGCCTGGTCAGTGTCTGTTTAGTTCACAGTGTTAATACCTGAGCTACAGACATATGAGCACCCCGAGTACTGCCTTGTCTACTTGTTAAAAACATCGCTGCATATATATAACTCAACATAATGGAACTACAGTACTATTTCTCTATGTTGTCACCAAACCAATGAAATAAAAATTTGCTTTAGTTGTAGCAGACTACTTTTATTTACGTGGTTTCCTTGTTTATCAACTAGAATGCGGTACATGAACTTTACATTAAAATCTTTATTTTTTTTTTTAATGTTCTGTCATTTTTAGGGATAGTTTACTTACCCACAATTTTATTGTGTTTTCTAGGGGACTCAATCTCTCTGACCAGATCAATCTAATCCTTTCAATCAGTCCTCAAGGCAAGTGTTAATGGAGTAAGATGTAAAATTTATTTTTTAGAAATTTTTTCTCCTTTCAAATAAAATTTGCTGTTTCCTCAAGAGGCTGACTGAAGAAAACTTGCTCATCAAAATATTAATTGGAAACAGAGAGAAAAGTGTTATGAACAGAGTCTCATATCTACTGAAATCTGCCTAGAGGAATGTGATTACCTAGTTTCTAAAATAGACTTTGTAGCACTGACCAACTCATTGCATTGAAAAACATGACGAGATCACCTTTCTAATCTTCTTATTGCTCAGTGGAAAATTTGATGGTGTAGAAATGAACAAATATGACTTATCCATATTACCTCGTATTTCCTGGGAATGGACTGCTTCCAAAATAAGGTGAACTCGTCTGCTGATTGAAGTATAAGAGTGACATTGCCTTTTCTTATTCCAAACTTCTTTATTGAGTATATATTTTTACAGAGTGCAGTCCAAATCTTTTTCCAGGGTGACTCAAAAAAAAGGGAGATGTTTTCTGACTCAGTTTGCCTTGGCAACTCTTGTGTCCCACGCTGGCTTCCAAGGCTCTGCTTTCTGAGCAGTTCTGCGTCCCTCCCTGTGCCATGGTGCTCCGGACAGGAGCCCACGCAGCTGGTGAAGCAGCACAGCAACAGGGTCAACAAACCAAACTCCTCCAAGTGATTAGCCAGGCCACACAGGGAGAGGGAATCAGAAATGCAGCCTGTGTACCCTGGCAGAGGTGGGCACCCCCTTGCTTTGCTCCTGTTCACAAGGAGTGGGATTTGTACAGTTCCTTGGCAGCGCTGCCCTTCAGACTGCCTGGGTCTGCAGCAGCACAGCGTCGTATGGACAGAGGTTTCATAAACGTGCTGAGGCTGCCCGAGCACCCCCTGGCCACCGTGGTGCAGCATTGCTGGTCAGTGGGCTTTGTCCAGCTCCATTAAGGAGCCCTGGTGCACGAGGCCAAGGGAATCAGTCAAAAGTACAAACACACTCACTTCAAACCTCCACCTGTCTATCACGTTTCTGACTTGTGCCGTTTCGGGAGCTTGCAGATTTTCCAATGGCTGGTTTTCATTCTCTTCATATCTATGATCAGGGACTTCAGCTTTTACAAAGCACCAAATGCTTCCGTCTGCATTCCAAGGGCCCTCACCCCTCCTGATCTCAAATGCGGGGAGGAGGTTGGGATTGCTTTGTTTACTGTGCCAAAGAGTACATGCTGTAACAAGTGAATGTGGGCATAAGTGGTGTGCCACAAACTTCACTCCGTGCCACTCAGGGAAGGACTGGAAGAACTGAATGTCTGCCAGCCAGTATAAAGGTAAGGTAGCCTGGGAACAGACAGTTCTGGTAGCTCTCTCCCGCAAAGCCTTGTAAGCAGCAGATCTCATCAGAACCAGGTAAAAAATCTCTGTATGAATTTACTTATTTTGGTTTAAGCCTGCTACTGTCTGAGCTGGGTCATTCCTAAGTGAAGGGTGGGATTCAGGTATATCTCACCTGGCCTTCAGCTACAGCCCCAAAAGGATATGGGACTCCTGTGCACCCTGTGTCACACCTGACAATCCTATGGAGATATCTGGGACACAACACAGTATTTATAATATACTGTATATAGACAAGTAAATCATCACCAAGTGTTTTTAAAACCGCTTGCACCGGGGTTTTGTGGTTTTAGTCTGCATAAATTTGTGTTTATAAAAGAAATGTCTGGGTCCTAATATATGGGAACACTCACAAAGGTGGTTTGTTTTGCTATGCTTGCTAATAAATGCAGAATGGTAGTGACCACAATGAACCAAAATTCTTACACCTAGCCTGTAGACGTTACCAAACCCCTAAAATCTTCTGCTCAGGTACTTCCTAGCACTCTAGACTACTACATTCCTTCAACACAGCAGACTTTCCTAGAAATGTCTCATCACCACTTGACTCCTCTTGCCATCTGGCTACCTGGAGACCTATTTCACATTTATGATTTGGTGCCATTCTCTGGAATTCTCAACTACGTTACCAGCAGAGAGTGATTTGCTAAGTGTCCTTAGAACTTATCTTCTGGATATCTCAGCGAGAGCCAGATAACATTGATAAACTCCAAATCTGCCTCATTTTATTCAACAGCCTAGTACTGTAGTTTTAGGTTTGGAAACCAATAAAGGGTCTAATAAAGTTGGGAAGGTATTTGGTCTGAATTCAGAACCCTGACTGGAACAATATGCTGAATAGGTAGGAATGACTTGAGTTTTGCTATACCTTTGATTTCCCTGAGGCAGCCAGACTGTTATATAGTAGAATTTTTACGGAACGTTGCTCTCCTGTGTGCAGCCTGACCCCCTGAAGCCTGGTTGTTGGGGGGGATAAGGGTGATAATCTGGGACGTGTATTTGTTCAGCTGACAGCATGGATCCGAGGCATCCACACAGAGACAGGGCTGGAGGGGCATCTTTGCAACATCTCTGGGGCAGGGACCAACAGCCCCAGGCTCAATCAGACTGGGGCTCCTGGGACGTGGTGGGGGTAAGGACAGAAAGGCCATCAGCGCCCTCAGGGCCACAGCAGAAGTGTTTGATCCTCTCTTGTCAGTCACCAAGAACACTTTGAAGCTGTGACCTCCAGGCATGAGAGGAACTACATCCATGAGAACCTTTGGAGGCTGTGACATAGGCACCTCTCCTAACACCTTGGTGCAGCAGGAAGAAGGCTCAAGTTCCCTAAACCATCGGCTGGGCCCTATCTGGGTGTTTATTCTGAGAAAGGCAGGGCAAAAGAGTTTTCTGAATCCTACAAGTAAAACATTTAAAACTACATCCCTCCCTGTCAGGTGAGAGCTCTGCAGGCTGTGGGTGAAGTGCTGAGTCAAGACCTGTCAGAACTGCCCTGCCTTCTGTCCTTAACATATTTCATCTGTGATTGCTTTTCACCTTCAAAAAGTTTCTTAGTTTATCATTTTCATGGGATCTGATGTGGAAATACCAGCACTAATTACTCCTGATGTAATTTTTTTTCCTGACTGGAATTTACATACTTTTTAAAGCATTGTCTGTCTCATTTAACCGTAGAATTGAATAGAGACACGTCAGTAATGCAGAGAGCTAGAAATACAAGGAAAATTAAGACAGACATGAGGGAACCTCCTTTAGTAATAAGCTAAGAGTAACAAAAGAAGAGCTCTACCACACAGATTCCCTTCTGACAAGTTTGAAAACCTCTCCAAATTACCTAACATCTTAAGTGCACAGTCCCCTCATTTTTGGCACAAAGCTTCTAATATCTTAATGAGCCAGGAAGAAAAAAAAAAAGAAAAAAAAAAAAAACAAGAGCTTTACACACAGAAATAGCAAGTAACTTAAAATACACATTGCTTCCTTTGGAAAACAAAATAGCTGAGCTCTGTGAGTAGTATCTACTAAAAGCTGTTCTTCAAGGATACTGAGCATCATTTCATTAATATATTGCACAATCTGTCAAATTTATTTACATGTGCACAGACAGAGCTGTTATAAACATCACAGCATTGGCTGCTGCTCTTAACAGTGTTAGTGTTGACAACAAGACTGTGCGTTTGAGTTTCAGCATGTACATTAATTCTCACCAGTCTGGCACTGTTAATAGTAAAATATCTTTTAAGAGGCATAAACCAGGGCTACAATACCAAAAATAACTCTGAGAATTGACACATACTCAAGATGTCTTACTAGGTTAATAGCAATAGTGAGATTTCCAAAATCACCTTCTTCTCTTAGAGAAGTGAAGAAAAGTGATGCTGGCAGATGGACAAACTCCATCAGTACAAAATGGTAAAGCTTGTTAATCTTTGTCAGCTCATTGTGTTTGCACATGGTAATGGCAATAAAGGAAGACCTGTCACTTGGAATTATTTCTGTAAAGGTATTATAATTAGCTTTCAGGCAGATGAGCAATATACTAAATAGAATAATTTTTGGACTGTCATTCCACCACCCATTTTTTATTTAAGAGAACACCTTACAGCCTAGACAGGGCCTGCTGTATCTCTGTTTATCTCCATATTGAGGGGTCATACATTATGATAAATTGGTTTTTACCATTAGTTCACTTAACAAGCTGCATAAAACAGCCTGTAAGACAAATCAACAAAGGAAGACTTTAGAAGTGAGAATGCAAAGCATTTCTTTCTACTGACGTTTCACCTGTCAAAATATACCTCTTCCTTTTCCATCTCCTAAAGAACAGCAAAAAGCCAGAAGTGCAACAGGTAGGACAGAAATTAAGGCAATGCCTTAGGAACTTTGTTGCTTTTTCCGTGGATTAATGTCCTGCAGGGAAGGGCTCCAGCCATGGCAGGACCCCAGCTCAGGGCACCCACCAGCTGCACAGGAGCAACCCAGGGGAGGAGATGATCCTGCTCCTCCTGAAGGGGAGGTCTCAGTGCCTTGGGCCAGGTTTGACCTTCAGAGCCAGGGCAACACCAGGGCTTTTGAAAGAAACCTGCAGGCAAAAGGCAAGGCTTGGGGGGAAAAAGAAAAAAATTGGAACAACTGTCAGAGATCTTTATTTTCAACTGCATTTTCCAGCACTTATGTCCTCTTATTTTCAAGGGATACAGATAATGTAATCCAGATGCTTCTCTGGCTATCACTTTGAAGACTCCTTTTCTTTTCAGGCAGGAAATGAAAAAATCCTTTTATAGCTGTTTAATTTCAACAAATGATTTTGCCTTCAGCTTTTTAACTTCTAACTAAATACAAAACGAAAATGAAAAGTCATTTCAACTAACGAACCTTTCTTCCCAGAACATTTTGATATTGTTGCAAATTTCTCTCCCCTTTTCACTGAGGATTTATGTTAGAGAAAAAAGAAATATATTAATTTATATCAGAAATATCTTTAATTAAAAGTAGTGCCCCCTTTTAATGCAAAACAGCTTTTCTAGCAGCTTTACCTCCTGCACTTTAAATACGAAAGTCAAAATTCGCTTTAAAACATTTGCTTCTGCATCCCTGTAGAAGGTGTTTAACATTTTAAAGCCTGAGATATTTAGAATGTAAATAAACAGGTGATAGGAATATATTTTTTCTAACATTACACTGCAGGCTCTATGTTCTGTGTTCAAAAACGTATTTTACCAACCAGCTCCAACTGATTTAAACAGAATTCAGGCTTTGAAAAGCTTTAAATACTTAAGCAGCTCTGTGGGCCTAAACCTTACTCCCTCTGGTCTAATGTATAGTGATAATGGTAATTCAGGGATTACAGCACTGAAAACAGGAACAAGAAATACCACTCAAATTCGAGTAAAAACTGAGTGTAGAGAAGAAGGTTCAGTAAGTCACCTGCACCTTTCAGCAATCCTTGCCCAAAGCCTAAAGAAAACTAAGTTTGAACTCCTACTGAAAAAAGTGGAGGGTTTTCTTTAAGCCAGTCACAATCTATGCTTCTCACAACAATTTTTTTTCAACTGGAAATAGAAATGGCACAAAAATGCCAAATATACCCTATTCTTATGGTCTTACCAAAATCAGGAACAGAGAAATTACTGGAAATTGCATTCGAAAACCTCACCTAGGAAATTTGGCTGGCTCAGGAAACTCAGACGGGTTTCAGTTACAGCTGGACAGCTTTTTGCAAGCTAAACAAAGCTTCTGAATATTCAGGTCTCTGAATTTCCTCTTATTGATGAAAACATTGGTTTTAATGTTTATACCTCTGCATATAAAAACAGATTTTTGTACTTCACCCAGCAGTTTAGGCAAAACAGAAAGTGGAGCATGTAAAAAGGTCGCAAAACCAGATGCTGAATTTACTGGCTTTGGGCAGAATTGAAGGTTCTTCCCTTTGGGGTTTGGATGTTGTCAGTTTTCCACATTGCAAAGAGCAAATACCTCAAAAAACTTCTCTAAGGGTCACAAGCCAGCTGTTCCTTTCTACCCCATACAAACTGCAAAACTCAACAGTATATTGCTTTCCCCCACTATTATTGCATTTTCTATTGCTTCAGCAAAACTATTCTTCCCTCTCAATTCTCTGCTTTCTTTCTGCAAGAATTTTCTATATCCCCTATCAAAAGCCAAGTTCAGTGACAGACATTCACCCGTTGGCAAACAAAGCTGCTCTGAAATTCTGCTTGGCTGAAATATATCCCTGTGAGGTGAGAGAGATAATAAGGTTTTCATTCCCGTAGTGAACCCTTTGTGGGAGGCTGCTGCACTCTGTCCTGCAGAATTAAGCTAGTCAAGAACACCAACAACAGCCACAATACCTAATGGGCTTGTAAGATGATTTGCATAATGAAAAATCTGTATTAATATTAACTAATTAACTTGGAAAAATGACTTTTGAAAGAAAATATATTCTTCCCTTTGAAAAATCGTAACATATGTGCAAAGTTCATACGATCACTTTATTGCCAAAAAGGCTGAGTATGAGTATGAGGTGGGGGAAAAATTACTGTGTTAGAAAATATGGTGATCTAAAAGAAAAATGTAGGTCAAATTGGAAAATTTTACATGGGATCCAATAGGATTGTGAATTCTTTGAGCAGAAATGTTTAAACTGTTATTTGCCACACAGACACATCAGAGACTTTGTTATCAGCTCTGCAGGGAATTCAGTTTACCCAGGCTCAGAGGCTGGTACAGCCAGGTTTCCAAAGATGGGGATAGGAGAGAGTGAGCACGGGGACAGGACAACAGGATGAATCCCTTGCACCAGGACACACGCCAGCCACTCAGCACTGGTATTTGGGGGATTTTATACACCAATGCCCCATCACTCCCCCCCATAAATGCAAATCACACACTGGATTATTAATCCATACCAGTGGATTAGTAGTTGCTATTATTCTTGCAACTGTCTGCAAGAACCAGAAAGGAGGAGTTCAAGCAGGTTTGGAGCTATTCTCTTCAAGATATCTTACTCTTTCGAGCCTGGAAGAGCAGGAAAACAGATATTTTTGTCTTCAGCCATTTTGTATGTGAACATGAGAAGAGGTGTGGGTTGACCCCCTCTGCCTGCCAGTTCCTCTGGAGGGATGTGAAGGAGTGAAATACAGGCTGGGTCTCACTATATACCCTGGCTACCTGACCTGAGCATCTGGGTCTTTAAAACACAGCCCCCAAAGAGAGAGTGAGTGGCCCTTTGCCTTCTGTCTACATTAGTTGTCCCTGAAAGTGGTGTTTATGGGTCCTGGGTAGCCTGCTCATTGTGGTAAAGAAACTTCAGGAAGCATCCTGCCTGCCCACCCAGGGCCAGCTGGCCAGCACGGACTGTGAGAGATGCTGAGTGTTTGTAGCTTTAGGCATTTTGCTGCCTGCCACGTCTCATCTTTTACTGACCTAAATTCACTTTTTTTTGCAATCGCTTCAGGTCATTCACAGAAGGCTGACTCCACCTTGAAGATGGAAATGTTGTAAATGCCAAACAACCTTGTGATTATTAACATGCAAATTTGCATTGTATCAGTCATTTACATTATAGCAATCTAAACGATAAGGTCAGAATTAAGCAAAAGGTCAAAAGTCAACATTTTCTGCCTGAAACTAATGTGCCATTCAAAAAAATTCAACTAAGCTGCGTTCAGGTAGAAAAATGGATATTTATCACACATCCTTTCCTCAGATATGAGACATGTAGCCTTCAAAACTACAATGAAGTTGTTACACACTGCCTTCCTGTGGCTCCTGGAAATATTTTCAGTCCAAGTTTCAACACAGAAATCCACTACAGCAGAGCAGTAGTTCCAGTGTTCCATTTACAAAATAATCCCGTCTCTCAGCTCATGGAAACATTCCACTGATTTCTTCACATTCTAAATCTTTAGATAACTCTAGAGGCTGGTACTACTCATAGCACAATCAACAAAAACAAAAGTGCTTTGATTTTGATGGCATAGGTCAGATCCTAAGGCAAGACATTTTATAAGCAATTTTTAAAAACTAGTAATGAATGCAATAAATAAACATATTTTCTTGCCCCGCTCCCCCCCATTTATTCTCTTTTCTTTGTTCCCTTGTATTAGCAACCCATAATATTTTAGAATTTGGTTACCTTTTTTATCCTCCTGTCCTATTTCTGAATTGCTCCTTAGAGCTCCTATGCAAGGCCAAGTTCTCTTTCTTTCTCCCAGTTATCAAAAAAGTTGTGTTATAAGAGGGTCCTGATTATTTTCAACCTGTATTTCCATTC
Source organism: Pachycephala philippinensis (assembly GCA_013397055.1). Classification (NCBI taxonomy): domain Eukaryota; kingdom Metazoa; phylum Chordata; class Aves; order Passeriformes; genus Pachycephala; species Pachycephala philippinensis. The sequence goes on from VWZT01005002.1 coordinate 416,357, forward strand.
TGCAGGATTTTAGTTTTACCTTGCATGAACAAATTCAGAGTTATTCGCAAGTAAAAGCAAGAAAAGATCTGTGTCTGCTTGATTTTCCCTCAGAGACAAGAGCCAGTGAATAAGTAAATTGTATTCACTGGGAACCAGAGCACATTTTCTGATTTAGTGTCAGTTCTCAGGGAATTAGTTGTAGTAAATTGCTCAAGGCCAGTGGGCATGGAGTAAACTTAGTGGTAACAATCTGAGAAGGGAAGATTTTTCTCCCTCAAGGAAAGGGAAATAGTTGGAGAAAAATTATATAAAGCATTTGTTCAGTGAAAGAGTTGTATGTAGGAAAAGAAATGCTGAAAGAACACAAGTATCAGTGGCTAGCAAACGAGTAACTTCATCTAACTGCAAAAACACCCAAACAATTGAATTTGGTGCAGCAGTGGGACATCATGAGGCAGTATCCCTGCACTTGCAATATTGCACACTGATCTGAATAGAACCCTACTCAAAAATATGTTAAACATTATGAGCAATTTAGGGGAAAAGAACATGAACAGGAATTAAAGAGACCACTATAAATAAATAAATAAATATATATATATACACACACACACACACACACACACACACATATATAAAAAATGATTATAAAATGATTCCTGATAAAAGGACAAAATCATAGCCTATAATAAAAATTGCTGTAGATGCCAGAAAAGGGAGGATCGATCTTGTATGACGTCAAAGGTTATGAATGATCTGGTGAATATTAGAGTAAAATAAAAGTTGTAAGATTATTTCATTCTGTGGGAAGTATTTGAAAAGAATATATGAATTTGGGCATATACATACATTTTCAAAGAAGGGACCAAGTGAGGTATTAAAATTTATCTCACTTGGAAGATTCTGACAAACATATCCAGGGAATGGAATGTCATTAACTTCAATATCATTGATACTTTTCAATAAAAGAAATTAATCTGGCACCTTGTTCCTGTATTTAAAAAAAAATAAATTAATATGTACGTATCATTGCCTGAATTATTTTGGATGGTAACAATAGCTTATATAGTGGGCATCTTTTGGAGCTAACTTGGTACACAGGCAATGCTTTGACTTAACTGTCTAACAGCATGCTCTTTGGAAAAGTTATCAATATACGCATTTTCATTTTACTTTTTGTCCTTTTTTTTTCCTTTTGAGTAGGTGATTATTAGAATTAGAATTTATATAAGTTTATCGAAAATTAGGCTAAACATCAAGTATTCAGTTATGCAGGATCTTGGAGAAAAAATAGATGAGCCACGAAACCAGACAGTTGCTGCCACAGTGGGTCCCCAGCACATCTTCAGACTGTGCACTGACTCTCAAATTGAGCAATTTTGTGTGATGGTATTCACATTGTCCTTTATCACACCCTGACTAGTGCAATATAGTGCAGAAAGTGCTTCCATCTCCTAGGGAGAGGAACTACTTTTCATTTTCTGTGTGAATAACTGACTATTTACGTCCTGAATTCATCTACATACCTTACCTTTCCTGTGCTAATTAGAGGCGTGGTCTCATTAGGTACCACCTGCAGGCAACTTAGAGAGACAGGCACTTCTGCAGGGTGATTCCTCCCCCCTCACACACTGTTGAGGATTTGAGAAGGACTTGAGAGGTTCCTGCAGTGACAGTCTATGACAGCTGCATTCCTAAGACAAGCATCTCAGCTGAATACCTGAAATTACCTGGAAAGGGCTCTGCAGCAGCCAGTTTGTACAACTCCAACCATTTATGTCTGTGGACCCAGTTATGCATCCATGATTTACTGGTCATTATTAGAGGGAGAAGGTATCTCCTGGCAAGGCTAAATCTACTAGACAGATGTTGTACATAGATGGGATGGGTCATGCTTTAGGGGTTTCTGTCTTTTTCTGTCAATGATAGAGTGCCTGGAATGACTACCTCAGAGCAGGGACATAACTTCTGGATGGATGAGAGAAATCCCATCCTAAACGATAAAGGAAAGTATCAATTTGGCAGCTTAATAGTCATCTTTTAACTTGCCCAGAAGGATAAAATAGGCAGCAGGATGAAAACTTCACAGTAATGTTATGTGAGTGTCATTTGAAGTTATTAGGCTTCAATCTGCCTGCAGAGTGGGAAAATAGCTCAGTCTTCATTGCCATTAACTCAATTACTTCCAGCTGTACCACAGATTTGATGCCAGAGCACTGAATATTCACTGTACAAATTTTATGTGATGAAACAGGTAGATTAGATACTAACTGGATAGAATGGAACTGAAATCTCAACTTAATTGTGATGCCATGATAAAGGAAAAAATATATTTAACTATAGATACTTTGAATCCATTAAGAGAAGAGATGTGGAAAGGACCAATATTGTTTAAATATGGGATAAAAACTACAGGTTAAGGATTACTTTAATGTCCTCAAGTCCTGATCATCTGAAAGGGTCTGGAGATTGTCTCATTATCCCTTGCTTTCTTAGACCTTGTCTAAACCCTGCTGGACATGGAGAATATAAATGTTTCTTCATCCCTTGTAATATTTTTTTCCATTTCGTAACAATAAAAATTATTACAATGTTTTCCTAATAATCTCTTTTAAAGAGGTGGCCTTCCTTCCTTCCTCCCTCCCTCCCTCCCTCCCTTCCTCCCTTCTCACCATACCATGCTGTTTCTCCCAGATGTCTCTTGATTTCCATGTTGTGCTGCTTAGCTGATTACTTCAACCTCAGTATAAATTTTTGCATATGTCTGTACTCAGTCGAATTCAACGTTTTTGTGGTCATTCCTTACCTGTGAGAATTAATTTTTTTGCATCGTAGGCCAGAGCTCTGGCAGACCTGTAGGCCATAAATGATGGTCTATTAAATATGGTTGCAAAATAGTTGTGTATCCTGTGGTAATCAGAAGTGATTTACTTATTTGAAAATTAAGTATTGCTTCCATAAGCTTTTCTTAAAAAAGTAGTATGCAAAAATCCCACTTTATGGAATAGAAAACTCTAACTATTGTCTAATCCGTTATTAAATTCTTCTTTTATCTGGGAGTATGTGGATTCAGACGTAATATAACAGCAGAGAAAAAGGTGCTTCTTAACATTTTTTCTTTGCTGATAATATTCAGAATGGGATTCCTACCCATGATTTCACCAGTAGCAAGATCTTTCCCTTTTCCTCAGTAAAATGATAATTTCCTCTACGTTCAGAGAAACACCTGTCCTAGATGATTTACTCTATGTTTGCTCAACACAGAAGCAAGAAATAGCAAAAATCCACTACCTAAAACAATCCTACATAAAGCTTTTGAATATTTTTTAATCTCTATCTCACGCTCATGTTCTGTTTGTTTCATAATGATCTGATTACAGGGGTTTTTGTTGCCAAGTTCAAATATCTGTATGGTTTGAAAAGTGAAATTGGAAATAAGTAATTCACTCTGTTTTATAGAGGCATTCCAGAAGATGGTATATCATCTTTATATAGTCAGTTTCCCAGTAAAGTCAAGCTTAGAAGAAACTGTAATGGTTCTCAAATGACGAGTTGAAGAGTATAAAAAATACCCTCCAGAAATTCTGTTTCTCTATTGCAAAGAATTAAGCTATTGGAAATCAAATGTAGTCTAGACATGAAATTCTCATGGAAATTGCCATTTCCAAAAGCTATTCCTTTAGGGTCTAAAAATATTGGATACCGCTGTCTTGAAGCGTAGTGCAGTTTTTATAGCATACAACAACATTTTAAGACTATACAAGATAAATAAGCCATGAACGCTGTCACTGCTGCCTAGAATCACCATTTCACTTACCATGGGTCTTCCTGAATGTATTTTGGCACTAACCTTTACGACTCCAAGTAGTTCTTTTCATGTCTTTAACATGTAGATTGCTAGCCTGGGAAAACGTTTACCTTTTCTACACTGCTTTGCAATCCAAATGAACTGCTACTTCTGTAGCTTTCAGAAGTCATTTAAATTAGTTCCCCAAGCAGGTGAAGCAGTTCCAAGGCGGTTTATAATGCACATTTTCTTTAAGGCTTCATTCCAGCTGTGTTAGATGTGGAAACTTACTGGTATGGGAGCTAGCAGGTAAGCAACCTCCTACCCCAGTCCCTCTGAAAAGCCTTGATTTTTTTATTTTTAATTCAAATTCAGGTAGTCATTTTTACACAGAACATTTATGGCCTACTTTAACTGGCACTTTTCTCAGCAGGCTTAGTAAATTGGACTCTTAGTTTTTAAAGGTAACAGGCAATAGGGTCTGTTGCTTCAAGCATTCCTTTAAACTGAGATTCTTATTTATTTAAATAATGCATAAAGTACATAAAGTGCATAAAGACTTTGTCAGACTGGACTTACAATGACTTGTATAATTGTTCTTAATATGGAAATCACAAGGAAATCTGGGTCTGATGTCTCACTCTGGTAGAAACAAGTAAGAAGTATCTTCTAGTAGTTTGTGCATGATGGACAAACTATTTCTAGATAGGTCTAATTAGAAATGGGTACTGATCTATTTCTGATTTCTTCAGAAGTTATATGTAACCCAGTAACACCTAAAGAAAATAAACAAAATAGGTTTCTGGAACCTTTGAATTTTTGCAATACAGGGCAAATACTGGTCATAACCTTTTAGCATCTACATCTCAAAACTTCCTTCCAGTACTAATAGTTACAGCAAAGCCATAATGAGTTTTAACTTTCCTTGGCTTTACAAGCAGGGTGGCGGGGGGGAAAGCCAACTCACCAGACAAGTTTTGAATAGTCACGAGAAAGAACAGATTTAACTCCAAGAAGGTCTCGGAATAAAATCCTTGAAATCAAAGTCTGAATCAAGTTGATAATATGCAAAGGTGAGAAGAACAAAAAGCCTATCAATCGACTACACTGTGGAGGACTACTGGATGGGAACAGTTTGATTAAACTATTTTTTAAGAGGAAATGCCAATCTGTTTAAAATAAAATAAAAAATATCTATGAGAAACTAGCAGGAAATATAGCAGTCTTAAAGAAATGTATCTAGTCGACATTAACTGGTCAAACACTGTTTCTCAGAGTTGGAAATGGTGGTAGTAGCAGTAGAAGAGGCACCAATCTCCCCATTCCTGCTTCCTGTGCTCCAGTAAAAGACAGCTGAAGGTGATTTTGGCTGCCCCCATCTGTGCTACCTGTCTCTGCTGCACATGAAGAGATCTTCCAGCTGAGAGATGTGAGGGGACTGTAACTCCTTCAGTCACCCCAGACAGAGATGGCAGAGCTTATTTCCAGGTACTGTCCCTCCTCCTTCCTTGTTCTCGTCTGCCTCCTTTTGCACAACACGTTGTGAAGGAACAACCAGGAAACAAAGCCTCCTCCCCCATGAGCCTTGTGTGTATCTTTGCTTGGGGCAGTGATGTGTTTCTGTGTTTGGGGTAAAGGCCAAGACTCTTAACCAAAGATAGTTTTTGCTGGTCAGTATCATCTGTCATATTCTCTACCCTGTATTATTCTCTGTAACGATGGCTAATAAAAACACTAGTATTTTAGAAAAAAAGTGGGTGGAGAACATTAACATGGATTTTGCATGTCTACCACATGAATAACACCCAGGTGGATTATATTTCCTTAACAGAAAGGAAATGTTCTGGCCTGTAAGACACATTCTGGTACAAAAAAGTAAAGTCTGTCATCTGAGAACAAGAAGCCAGATTTGCCGAGATCCAGTGGTCCTGGTATCCTAAATGACAAGAATTAAGGAGTCCACGGGATGCTGGTAAGTGCCTCTTGTACTCTCCAGTATTTGTGGTGGGAAAGTTGGTGAAGTTCCTGCTCTCTGCTGTTGTGGTGAGGATGTGTGCTTCTCTCTCTTTTTCCCAAGTGTGCTTTGAACCTGTCCACGTGGAAAGGATCCTTTCCCAGAAGACCACACCAGTGCACATGAATAGGCCAGTGGGCTTACTCTTGCTAAAGGCATGATTCTAAATATCCACTGTATTAAGGACTGCAGGTTCATTGGTATAAATCTGCAGACATTCACCAGTTAATTACCCGCATTGTCTGGGTTTTCACTGGTGACACTTCGGGATGAGATAAGCTTCAGAAGCATCCTGTGCTATCGCTGTTGGTTTATGTTCCCAAACCCTTTTTCCCTTGAGCTGGGAGAGGAAGGGTGTCTCTTTCTTTGCTCATTCATTAAAGCTGCTGTTTTCAGTATGTACATGTGATAAACAGGAATATGTCTTTCTTGACATAAACCCATTTCACCCAAACTGATTTTAGCTTTCACATTGGAAGATATAACTTTAAAGTGCATTGGCATAGAATGACATAAAAGACAATGAAACATGAATGGCAATCAGGTAAATAGGCAAATTCTTATTTACTAATTTTTTTCAGTGCCTATTGTCATGGTAGCTTGGCAAGGGATTAGAAAGATTTAAATATAAATTAGATCTGTCATTCTCAAAATGAAAACAAGTTAGTTATTCAAAACTGTAGGGGGAAAAAAAAAAGAAAAGGCAAAAGAGCCTTCTGTGTTGCCTTTAAAAGCTTAGATCTGAGCCCTGGAAAGCACTGAGTGCAAGCCACATTGTAGGAGGCCTCCCAAGGGGGAGTTATGCTGCTCCTCTAAGTATTTTTTTAGCCTGCACAGAGAAGCACAAGTCAGAGATAGCCTTGAAAATGCAAATGTGCCAGAAGAGGAAAAAATTGTAACTGCAGGAATGTGATGCTGTGTCCAAACTAAAAGGTCTGCAGAGACAGCAACAGCAGAGCTGCTCTGCAAACGAGGTGTGGCACTGAAACCTGACGGTTTGTTCAATGGCAGCTTTGGGGCTTAGAAGGTGCAGTGCAGAACTATCCCACACTGAGACCATGTCAGGTCCTAAAAATAGGCCAGGCAAACTAAAAATGTCCTATGCTGAACAAATACACTGCAATTTTGCATGCTTTACCATTTAAAAATCCAGGGTGGTGTCTCTGTATTTCATTGTACCCTGCAGGTAAACTGCTTTATTTGGAAATAAAGGTAACTTATTTGGTCTCCATTGCATGATACAGACTCACCCACAGAGCATCAAATGCCCCAGTGGACAGCAGGAGCTGTCAGTGGCTTGAACTGCTGTAATACAGAAGAGGACTCTGTTGCATCCAGGACATACTTCCACCTGGAAAGTTTATGCACATATAGGAAGGAAAATAGTCTCTCAGGTTAAACAACAGTATGCTCCCAAGCTTCCTGGTTTTCTTGTATACTTAATGTACACCCTGGGGGGAGTGCACTGATCTCCATGTCTGTTCCCCAGTGCCCTGGTTTCCATAGTACAGAAACCTGGTGACAAAGGCCAGAATGAGAACATGTATTCAGGTCAGTTCCCTGACACAGATGCTCAGACAATAAGATTTGAGGATGTCTATAGTATGTGCTTGTTGTTCAGATCTCTTGCAGACGCCAGTCCTAGAAAAAGATTACAACCTCACTAGCACCTGAAGTGACTCTTTCAAACAAAAGAGAACACAAGAGATAGCTGCTTACAATATCCCCCCTCTATAGGTAGCTGAACCCCAGATCAGGGGGCTGGATAGAGTTTAGTCATAGTTCTCCAAACAGTAGCTTGAATTCTTTAGGCTGGAGCTGGCAAAGAACTGTGGAAAATATTTTAAAAATCTGGACTAAAGAGAAATAAGTGGTAAATCAAGACAAAGGCACTTGACAAAGTCATTCCTAAATGAGGAAAGCCAATCTTGGATGTGCACAGGGCATATGAAATGCACGTGGTGCTAACCAGAACTACCAGTGCAACCTGAGCTCCCACAGCTGACCTGCAAGAGACACAACACTGCCCGGGTCTGACTGCATGGGAGGGCAATGCTCACCAGTGGCAAGAGTCCCGGGAGCAAGTTAGGGGAGTCAGCCCCGTCCTGTGAAGGGCAGAAGGGAAAGCGTATCCAGAGCGGTATAAATTGGAGGATGGGTTCTGTCCCATGGCCATGACAGGTGAGCATGATACAGAGCAGGTCCTTCTGCCTGGGGTTTGTGGAGGTTAGGATGGGCACTTTGGAGAAATGAGGGTTGGAGGTGGGGATGTGCTGGAATAGAGAAAGAGAAGAGGACCTGAGTGAAGGGTGGGCTCAGGCAAAGGGGATATGGTGTGTGCAGGGTAGGATCTGACATGTGTGACCGAGGCTCAGGGCACAGCTGCTGAGAAACAGGTTACAGGTGCCTTAATGACTTGCTCTGCTGAGAGATGAAGTGGCTGCTGCCAAGGAGGTGGGATTTATGTCAGTGGAATCAGACTGGCAGGAGAGCAGGAGACATGTGGACAGAAGAAAAGGCAGATCCCACATCCTCAGATCAGTCCCCTGCCTCCCATCATTCCCCCCCACGTACCCTCAGCCTTGCAATCAATTTCGCTGAAATCACAATGCTGATTTTTGCCACTCATTAATAACGGGATTAGTTCCTCCATGCTTCATTCTTGGATCAGCTGAGTTTTTGCTTACAGTGCTTGGAAGCTTTCGACCAGCTCTGCCTTTGCACATTACGCATGCTGCTTTTTTATTTATAGTGTATTGTGGTATTTGCAGGCCTTTACCAGCTTCTCTTTTTATCTGGGAAGACATCTCGTCTCTTACTAGCTGCCAGCTGTGGCTCTTATATTATTTCATCTTCTCCTGCTGCTTCAAAGCCAGCAGGAACTCCTCATTTGTGTTATATCAAAGTGAAATCAGGAGCCACCCAACAGCCATACTCTTAAGATTTGAAGGAGCACAGAAATGTTTAGCACCAGTTTATTGGGTTGAATCCAGCTCATTCAGCAGCAACTGGAATTGGTTAATGCCTGCTGACAGGCTGGCAGCTGTGGGGTGTGATACTGGTGGCTCTTCTCCAGTTGCTAATGGACAGATGTCCACCTCATAAAACCCCAAACAAAAACTAATGCTGTTGCTGGCAGCCTCAGCAGGGACACATCCAGTGGGCAGTGAGGCTGTTCTTACACTGAGCAATACCCCCAAAGAAAAGCCCAAGAGTACTGGAGTGAATAATTCGCAGGCCACCCCTCTGTGAGGCTTGTTGTGCAGATAGGAGCCTTCTATACCAGCAACCCTAAGTCTTGTTTTGAAAGAAATAGTCTGAAGGTAGAAGCCAGGGGGATGTTGCTGGCCATAGGAGACAAACTGGTAGTTAATGAGGTGTGAAGAATGGTTTGACCATTGTTCTCTGCACCTCTTTTCTTTGTGTTCCCCATACCTCTGCAGACCTGTTTTTGTAACTCCTCAGGCTCCTTGGCTTTATTCTGTTCTGCGCCATCACTTCCACCAAGTACAGTAATGCTTCATTCAAATGTTGAAAATTATTTCCCTTTATTATTTAATACTGCACCCAGCAAGAGATGGCTTATTCTGTGAGGAAATTCCTATTTGACTAGGGAAGTGAATGCTGACCAGAAGATGTGTGGTAAAGATGCTGGATAGGATTCTGACTGTAAGAATGCTGTGGAGTGGATCCTGCATCATAAAGATGCAATGTTACAGGAGAGAAAACCACTGCTACTTGTGAAGTGCTAAAGCCTTGTAGTCCATGGCTTGGGCTGAAACAGCAATGGCTACCATGAGTCTCTCTGCAGTAATTTGACCTATATAGTTTAATTACTGTTTATCTTATTTTCCTTGTTATTCTGGCACACAAGGCTGGCTGCCTATTTTCATGAAGAAATAGCAGGTGGAAGAATTCAACACAGACAAAAACATATCTTAGCACTGAATTTGAAAATTCCAAAACTTTATTTTCATTTTTTTTCTTAACTCGTACCAAACAATATTGATTTAAAGTTTTTATGCAAAATAAGAGTAATGGATATAGTAGCATGTAACTAAAGAATGATAATGTGAAAATGTATAATTTGAAAAGTTCTATTCTGTCTTCTTTCTTCATCATAACAAACTGCTTTAGAATATCCTTTCTCATAATTTTAGAATAGTTTTATAAACTAATTTTTTAAACAATTTTTTTCTGAAATAATTAGTTAAAATCGTTGTTCTACAGTTGACCTTAAAAAAAAAAAAAATAGCTGAATATTTGGATTATTTTATAATTTGGAGTATTTATCATTATATACATTTAAGGAAGACATGTCACAAAGTACCGAAAACTTAGTAAAAAATATTGCACGAAGAAAACATAATGACAAAAAACCTTTCAATATAGAAATGACTGTCTTGAAACTGAAATTGATTCCAAAGACAAGATTGTTTTTATGCCAGGGAAGTTGAAAAATATTTTTAAAATTGCAATACTGAAAGTATAACAGAGCGTCCACAGCTGGAAATGACTGTAACGTGTGGCACCACCTGCCATCCCTTTGGTGTGGGAAGCCCTCAACCAACCCAAAGTGCTGTGTGAGCATAATCAGAGCTGGGAGTTTAATGACAGAGAGTGGTTGGTTGTTTAATTATAAAGCTCCAGTGGTTCTGCCTGAATCCCTGTGAGGCAGTCAGAGGGTCAAACGTGGCACTCAGCTCAGTGATCTCCAAGCATGGCAATCTTGGTATCTGTTCTCCAGCACAGGATCTCTTCTGTGACCTTGTTTCACACTCTGTGTGAATGCATCACCTGGGGGTACTCCAGATTCTGGCAAAGCAGAACATGGTTTTGCTCTCCCCACCCCATTTTTTTCTACCTCCATTGGTCAAATCTCTGCTACATTGAAGAGCAAAATTAAGTCAAACTGTATTTTTTTTTTTTAGAAAAAAAGGAGCTCTTTCAAAAGAATTTGTTCAGTAAACTACAGAACACGGTGCAAGACCTGTGACGGGTAATGTGTTGTTGTACTACTTAACTGCAATCAGCTGTGTCAGGAGACACCTTTCATCAACTACCCTATAATTATGCTAAGGCTTTCACCAAATGACAAATCCCAATTGGCTGGGCCAGAGCCCTGCCTTTCCAGACACGGGTAATAATTTTGTCCACTCACCTGTTCATTCATTTCAGCAAGCCCTGACCCGTGGAATCATTGAGGTGAGTATTTACTGATTATTTTTATGCTGTTTAAATTTTTACTATTTTTAAATTCAAATCTCACATAGGGAGGGTAAAATTTGGAAGGACTTTCCAGAAAGATTGTCAGGAGCTGTGAGGTGTAACAACTACTTACCTGTGTTACACACACAGAACTGTGTGTGATACTATCAGCTGTTTCTCTCTCAGTGTATTTTAACTTTTTTTTTCAATGCCAGTGATTCATTGAATTATTACACACACAAAAAATTACTTATTAATTGCACATATATAGCTGTCAGAGGTATTGAGCAAAATCTATGTCTCCAGACAAAAAAATTGCTAAAACAATCTTGGTTTAAATAAGTCTTGTTTCAAGCTTTTTAGTTTAAGTTGTTAGTCTAGGCAATTTTTCTTAGGGGGTGGGAATAGGTTTACTTTACAGGTGAGAGTAGGCTAATAGGGATTTTTGTTTCTTTACAAATCTACTGGTATAAATTTATGCTCAGGAAAACTTAATATGAAGTTACTTCTCCGTAGTGAATGCTTCTAATCAAGGGTGAAAGAAAAGACACGTGCATGTTTTCGCCTTTCAACTCAGGTAAATAATATGTTGCAGTGTAATAGTTATTTTTTAGGTGAAGCCACAGGCAGGCAAGACAATCCACAAAATCTCTGAGGCAAGAGGTTTGAGTCAGAGTTGCATGTAAGCAATGGAGCACGTGCTGGGCAATCCCACATAGGTGAGGGCTGGCATGGGATCCACTAGAGCCTCGCAGGAGGGAAAATCTGAGAGGGAATGAGGATGTGGGCAGTGAGAGCCAGGCCTGACTGGCACACACTGTCCAAGTCCCAGTTCCCATGGCAAGTGGTCCAAACTCACTCTCTCAACATGCTAGATGTTAAGGTCTCTTAACCTTAAAACCAGTAGACATCACAGCGTTTCTGTTTAGTCAAAGTTTGTGAGGGCTTTCAGGTTGTCTCAGTTCGAAGCAGAAGTGGTGGTGGGGTCGGGTGTCCCAGCTGTATGTCTGTAGGGAAAGCACCAACATTGCCACCCTAACCAGTGGCAGCTCCAAACAAAAAGAACTCATTTCCTCAGCTCAGAGCCATAAGCCCTTGCTTTCAGTTCCTGGGCTGTATGTAAATCCTTTTCCTTAGGCTTTCTCCAAGGGTTATGCTAATGTTCTTGCTCAGGCAGGCCCAACTGCGCTCCTTTCTTCTTTTTAGTTGAACTGTTAATTCTCTGCATACCCGTTTCCCAAAACAATGCTCGATAATGCTAATGCCCCCTTAATAAATCACCGGTTTTCTGCATAGCTTTGTACTCCCTTTTGTTGTGAGACTTTGACATCTGTTTACCCATCTCTCCCACTTATCTCCAGGGATGGGTGGCAATTAGACCGGCTCCTCGGTATTAGTAGGTTTATCAAAATAACAAAAGGCTATGTGAGGGCTGTGAAGGAACAGCAGGTGAAAAGGGACACAGTAGGAAAGAGAAATTACTCTTGAGGCAAGGTTCATTTCTTTATTGCAGTTTCGTATTTTTGTCAGATTGTATTTATTTATATACAATCGTGGGAGAAAGGAATATGGAATGAATTACAGTCCCAGGAGAGGAAGATTAAAAAGAGAGAGCATTCAGGTATTGCAGAAGAGAACTTGAAATTGCATACTGTGAAGACATATGTTAATGTACAAACTGGTACTGAGTTTAATACTACATATTTATTTCCACGGATAATTCACTTTGAGGACCCCTCACCCCCGCTACCCCACCTCCTGTTGCTCTAGCAACACACTCGATAGAGCGTGGCTATTTAAAATCCAGGAACAATTTCATCCACACAGGTTTCATTTGCCCCAGGGGTGTTTCTGGTCCCTTATATTTGAAAGGGAAAGCCACCATCATCTTTCTTGAAGTTTCTATTTTTTCTAAAAAAAGACGGCACAATTTTGTGACTCAAACAGTTTCAGATACAGAATTGACTGCTGTGTTAATTTTAATACTGCAATACTTTCAAGGATTATGCAGAACTCTGTCCTGGTCTCTTCTGCAGACATTCTTCAGAACAATCTCACCTTTTCCAAAGGTGCAGTTACTTTTGTACAGTGTAGATATGTTTTTTTTTTTTCTTTCGTAACTCCTAGATTAGGGTAATAGTTTCTTGAAGGGGAAATAGATTCTTAACATAGATGTGAAATGCTACCTGCTTTGTATAAAAATGCACTGTAGTTATTTCTGTGGTGCATGCTGGCTTAGAAGGCAAGAATGTATATCTGGTTCAGATTTCTGGTTTTTAAAACAGTATTCATAAGGGAGATGATGATCATTAAGTGCTTACTAATAGTGGATTACAATCCTCTATGTTACAGGCCACCTTTGATACTGTCTATACTCTTGTAGGTATAACATTGCCCTGTTTGGAAGAGCTCCCTGAGAAGATCTAGCAAAGTGCTTAGGAAGCCTGTTCTTGTACTGCAACGTGCACAGTGATCTACACTAGAGCTCTTTGTAAATATTGCTGTCCAAAAAAATTTAAAATGATGCTGGAATACATGATGCTGCAGAAAATTTGACCTTGGGCATCTTAAGTAATATCCCTATTGGGTGTTGGACCAGGTGACTTTCAAAGGTCCCTCCTAACACAAACCATTCTATGACTCTGTGAAAATCTGACCTACTACTTCACGATGTAGTCAGAACAAAAAGGCTGAATATACAAGCCCAATGAAAATTGAGTTTGGGCCTTTTGTTTGTGCTTTTTTTTTTT
>VWZT01005002.1:430116-451174 GCA_013397055.1 Pachycephala philippinensis
TTGAAGGCTTCTAATTAGAATTATTCAAGAGGTTTCAGTGTAATATAGTGAAAAACATATTTGACTAAAAATAAACCAAAGAAAACCACTAAATGCTTTTAAAAGCTGGGCTGTGATTTGCCCAATATTCTAGGCTAGGATAGCAGTGGTGTAGTACAGTGATCCAAATATGCTTCCAGGTTGTTCTTGCCTTTAATTAACTGTATATGTATATTTGTGGTCAATCTATATTTGTGGTAAATATACAATTATATTTTTTAAATTCTATATTGACTGGTAATGCAGTTTTCATGCTTTAGAGAATATGTTTGGGCTTGTTTTGCCACAAAATACTAGAGATTCAGCAGACAGTGAACATTTTGCAGAGTAATCTTAGCGAGATACAATACTTTGCAAAGTCACATGTGACGGAATCTTTATTTTGTCCCTGATTCCTCTGCAATGGAAACCATCATTACAAAATCTGAGTTCTGTCAAATCTATTTATACATAATACAGCAAAGGAAATCTTTCCAAGTACTCTTGGAAATGTGTTCAGATAGTTTATTTGGCTAACTTGCTAAAAACCAAATCAGAACATCAATTAACAGGCTGTTATGATATTTAAGGATTTTTATAAAATTGAGAATTATAACTTGCAAGAGAAAAACAATGAGAATTAAGAGAACAGAGATTTTCCTAATACGTGAAAGTAATCATGGAACACTGCAGCAGTCCTCATAAGACTATGAATATAATTGGGACATAATAGTAAAAACTTATAGTTTAACTCATTTAAATAAAACTAGTTAAAACCATATATTTAACTCATTTAAATAATTACAAAGTTGCTTGACTACTTTTGCATATGTATTTTTAAGGAGGGTTGTCTACAATCTGGATGCTCAATTTGTGACCTTTACATCACTGGCATATTTTGATTTTTTTTTTTTCCCACAGGCAACAGTCAGGAATGCTGGCACAGAAATTTTTTGGGAGGTTTTTTCAGGTCCTCATGTACTCATTGCCCTGTGCTCAGAAACGGGAGTAACCAGTGATGAAACAAATGACTTGGCAGTTCTTGATAATAAGGACAGCCACACCATTGGGGTGTAGTGTGACAAGCATCTCTTAAATCAGACATGCTGACTAAACTAGCCAGTTTTGCTGGTTCACGTACCTAATCATAAAAACCCCTTCCTCTCCTCTGTTTCAGCTGAGGCATTTTCAACCTCAACAATTCATTACGTGGCCTCATTAACAGTTGCCTCAGCCCAGCTGAGAAGATTATACTGAAATGAGGGTGGAGTTTTCAAACCACTATCAAGATCAGTGCTTACCAAATTCTGACTTTACAGACAAGTGAAGCTTAATGCACTTGTAAGAATGAGGCTACATCCTCTATGTAAATACCACCCTTCACAGGTTAAACCTGCCATCAGCTGTGTAGCATAGACAGCTCATACTTCAAGAGGTGGACCTTCTTTTGTGGAGCTTTCTATTCCTCACAAATGTTAACGTTATCATCACAGCACCCATGTGTGTTTGGGTTAATTGAATGTCATTGCCTCCTCTTTAAGGAATGCCAAAATGACCCAAATGGGGAATGCAATATAACTACAATGTTATTCTTCCCTTTCTTCTGTGGCTGTTTCATGACACTGACACCTGTTTGTAATGAACAAACAGCCACTAGCCAGAACATGCATCACTAAAAAGAGCAGGAGGGTTTAATTTGAAGTTGCAACAGTGATACTGTTCCCTTCATCCAGAAGAAAGACCCCTCCAGAACAGAATGGAAGGGAATGGGGCCATTTCCCACAGTAGCACCACCTGGGGCACCCAAGGACAGAGCAGGACAGATGTCAGACACATTGACTGTTTTCCACTGATCTATAAAAACTACATGTGTTGACCTCAGACAGCTCTTTCCCAGCAGTGTGGGCTGATTTGATCCTGTTCAGAGAAACTGTGTATGGCTGTATCAGTATTGTTGGTAACTTTAAAAAATGCTTTGGATTCTCCTTCAGGTTTGTACCAAGTTTAAATATGTTAACATTTAATTTATTATATCCTTAGTCTGTTCCTCTGCTCCTCAGAAGTCTATCCTATTTCTCCTTAGGACTTAATCAGTGCTGAGCTCTTCACAGGAAATGGAATTGAGTCCTTAGATATCTGTACAACATTGTTTTCATAACCTTCAGATAAAAAAAAATACAAAGCAACTTGTCACGAGAACTTAGGTTACACTGTCTAATACCTTATTTTGTCTGCAACATCATGACTTATTTCTACACTAAAGTAGCTAGTGTTCATACAAAAACAAAGGAATAAGGAATAAATCCTTAATATTCTGGTCCTATCTGCATATTTGACCATGTACCTTACATCACAGCCTCAGGCATTTAAAGACTTAAATGCAAAGATTTAAAGAGCTAGATTCTTCTGTCCCATCAAAACTGCAGTTCTACATGCTGACTTCTGTATCCATATTTTCTTTGGCATAGGGAAAAGACCAGCCCATTTTCACATTGGTTTTTTTATAATGTCATTAATTAATAGGTAATAACATACTGTTGGCAATGAAAGAAACAGTTAATAAACACGAGAAGTATGTAATCTATAATCTAAAATGATAATTACATTGATGATCTTAGCACTAGAAGTGTTCTTACATGCTGTTGTTCAACAAGATAGCACAGTTCAGTAACACCTTCTGCCTTAGAAGTCAGGAAGAGCACGCCTGCTTTTGTGTGTTCAAACTAAAACAGCGAAAGTGCAAGATTTTACAGACCTTTGCTTGAAATCCAGTAAGTGTAACTAACACTATTAACATAAGAAACAAACTCTTTTTGTTTATTGGCTTAAGTTTAATGTTAGCAGATCTGACTTGACTAAGCAATGTCTAATTGTATCAAGGCTGAACGTGGACTCTCATGTCTAATTTTCATAAAAAACCTCGAAGCTGAATTCCTCTAATGTTTAGTGGCAGGTTTTGAACATAAGCCAAACAGTATAACTAACATTTTTTGATGCAATACATCATCCACTTGTGGGGCACCAAACAACATTGATTTGTATGAAGTTCAAGGGTGTGTATAGTACTTCTTTCCCTTTAGTTTTCAAACTGTTTCTGGTCAAGTGGAACCTTTTCAGAGTCCACCTTTTCAGGGACATGTGGCATGCCCAAATCTATGACTGTGTAGTTATCAAAACACAGGAGCACACTTGCACTTTCAGCCATGTGTGTTTCTGCAGTCCAGTTGATGCTGTGAAAAATGATGCAATAATTAAACCAAGAAAATTAATGTGATTTCCTGTAATACTTAACCTTTACAAATGCCAGATTTGGGAAAATCTAAATTCGAAGCTTTTTCCCTAGACTAAAGGCACTTAGCTCCATCAATATGTATTTCGAGTCAGGTAGCCCACGAACAATTAGTGTTAATATATTGTAAAGAAATTGACTTTTTGACAAGGAGAAGGGCAGCTTTATGACTCAGCTCACTTAGACTGACATCAAGGAGACTGAAGAGAGTAACATTTATCAGAGCTGTCATTGTTAGGCCAGGATGAAAGCAATCCTTTTAACTGGAAACTATCACATAAAATAACCTATTAACTCATACCCAGTAGAGTACATCACAGCAAGATTTGGAGGAAAACCATTTCCCAACAATCAGTTAAATTTAACTTCGCAAGATTAGCCAATAATAAAAGAATTCTAGCTAAACCAGTAAATGTAATATTAAAAACAATGTTTTCCTCTTTTTCTTTACATCAAGTCAGCCTATTAGTAAAATCCACGCATTAAAAAAAGCTTACAGGAACAAATAATAAAATTTGTGTTCTGTAGTTTTCTGACTTCAATGGGGACAAGAAATCTCTTATAATCAAAGCCAGAGGAACAGTAAAAGCCAAACTACTCCTACAGCTTCTTTCTGAGGCTTCTTTCTTATGACAAAACCAATCACATAAAAGACCACTGTCCTGGCAAATGCTGGTGTGTATCAGCTGGTTATGTGTGAAAATTTATTTAATTTGAATAAGATGTATTTGCATAAGTGGAAAAGGTATTTCTCAACAATTTTAGTATGGAATTCTTTAAGTTTGTCCTGGAACTCTCCATCTGTATTCTCTCAGGTAGTGTCACTTAGGATCATGCAGGAGCCAGCACGAGAGATGCTCTGTTGTACCTCACAGTTACAAACAGGAAAGGTGAAGGCTGGGTCTTGGCTGTAGTGATTATGAGATGGTGGAGCTCAGGATCTTGAAAAGAGGCAACAAAGGAAATGGCAAGATGATAATCACTGCCTTCAGGAAAGCATATTTTGGCATCTTGAGGCATCAGCTTGGAAGAATTCCGTGGGAGACAGCCCTGGAGAGAAGGGTCCGGGAGCTGATTGATTTTTAAGAATCACCTTTTCCAAGCTCAAAAATCTCCACATACAGGAAATCAAGAAATGGCAGGAGGAGCTCCTGGATAAGCTCAGACATAAAAAGGAGGCACACATGAAGTACCAGCAGGGACAAGTGAACAAGAAACACGGTCTGAGCTGTTTGGATTGTGTTTAAGAAAGCCAGAGCTCACACGGATTTGAATCTGGCAAGATATGTGAAGGGCAATGTGAAGGGTTTCTAGAAGTACAGAAGCAGCAGAAGACAAGGGAAAATGTGGGCCTAGTGCTGAGTGGGGCCAGCAGGAGATCCAGTAGCAAAGGACAAGCAGGATCAGGAACATTTATGCACACTGCACATTCACAAGTGTAAGGGACGTAATGGTAGGTGCCTGCAAGCAGCAGTATCTGCTGAAGAAGCTGCTGATGTCATTGTAAGGTCGTTCTTGATAATCTTTGAATAGTCCCAGTGACTGGGGGAGGTTCCAAGGACTGGAAAAAAGCAAATGTATCTCCTTTCTTAAAAAGGTTAAAAAAAGGAGATCCAAGGAACTATAGGCTGGTCAGACCAGCCTCAGCTCAAACCCTGGGAAGCTGAGAGAGCAAATAATTCTGGAAAACATTTACATTAGGAACAAAAATGTGATTGTAAGTAGTCATCATGGATTAACAAACAGGAAATTAGGCCTGCCCAAACTGGCAGCCTTCTACAAAGAGATGACTGGTTTGGGGGACATGGGGAGAGCACTGGATACTGTTGATCTTTATTTTAGCAAAGCTTTCAACACTGTCTCCTGTAACATTCTCACTGATTAAGTACAAGCTAGATAACTGGACAGTGAAACTGAAAACTGGCTAACTATCAGGCTCAAAGGGTTATGATCAGTCCAGGCAGTACAGCTGGAGGCCCATCAAAGTCCAGCTGGAAGCTTGTTTCTAGTAATGTACACTAAGGCTTCATACTAGGTCCAATACTATTTAACATCCTGATTAATTCTCTGAACAATGGGGAAGAGTGCTCCTGTGGCAAGTTTACAGATAATCCAGACTTGGGAGCAGCTGATACGACACAGGATCATGCTGTCATTTAGAGGGACCTTCACAGACTGGAGAAAGAGGCTGACAGGCTCTGTCATGAGCCTTCTGAGGCTCATGAAGTTCAACAAAAGAAAGTGTGAAGCCCCACACCTGGAAAGGAATAACCCCCTGCACCAGTACAGGCTTGTGAGCTGAATGGCTGGAATGCAGTTGCAGATTAGGCTCTGCAAAGCTGACTGGACTGAGCAATGCATGTTTGCAGCAATGAAGACAAACAGCCTTTTGGGTGGCATTAACAAGAGTATACACCACCAACAGGTCAAGCAATGTGTTTATTCCTTCTGTTTAGCACTGATGATGCCACATCTGGAGTGTTGTGTCCCACCCCTGAGCTCCCCAGTACAATAAAGCAATGGGCACACTGGAGCAAGTCTAGCAAACTGCTACAAAGATGAATAAGGGATTACACCATTTGTCATATGAAGAGAGGCTGAGAGACCCAAAATTGTTTAGCCTGGAGGAGAGATGGCTTTTTCCTGCTGTCACTCTGGGCAGCTGGTGGAAATACATGCAGACCTGTTTTCTACAAGTTTCAACAAGCAGATGCCATGCAAATGAGGTATTGCTCTTGAAGCAATTTAAATGAACAGAACCATACCTTCGTTCCTGGTGATTGGATCTATGATCTAAGTCTAGTTTATAAAACTGATTTTTGGCAGGGTTTCTTTAGTTATCACATCAGCAACTGTGGAATGATGAAATATCTGTATGAACATTTAGATTTCAGTCTATCTGCTGATTCAATACTAAGATTTGTGGATTCCACTCCTGGCTGAATTCAATAAATACAAATTAAAATATTTGCTTTTTTTTTGAATCTGTCCTTAGAGATTTTACATTGTCAGCCACTCCATGGCCCACTTCATGGTGACCCCTGTATTTCTGTGTACACTCTTGTATAATCCATACAAACTCTACTGTCTCATCACGAGGCCTCTACAGAAAATGATGGATTCAGGTTTGAACAATTTCAAAATCAGAAGGAAGGTGAATTTAGGAGTTACTGCACAGAGGAATGCTTTAGCTACTGGGAATCTATGTAAAACTTGATGCCTGTACCAAGGCTATCACCCCTAAATGTGACTGCTCACTGTGGGTGTATGGACAGCCTCAGCTTTCCTAATGAACTACACCCCTGGGCAGTCTTTGGCTCAGGGCCACTTAATCTGTACATCTCCAAAGGCCTGAAATAACACATAGCCAGCCATATGCCAAGGTGATACACAGGTGTTTGAGCCCGTTTAAAAGAGGTCTGGACAGAAGATAGAGTACTTACAATATTTCAGATACCTCACTGAGTTAGACGAGTGTCCATGGATTGGTTTTTTGCAAGTGTAAAACAGTCCAGGTGTGTTTTGTGTTATCTTGTATCTTCCCTTAAGGGCTCTGTAAAATTAACAAATTAAGGCTTAGAACTTTATTTTGATGTAGTTGAGAAATATTACATATACATTACCAATTAAGAGAAGTCACTGTGAAACTGCTCATTTTTACAGACAACAGTAACTGGCAAAATCAGGACTACTTCTGAGCACACTCACTCTAATCCATGAGCCACTGAATACTATTCCACTGTCAGTTTTACATTTAAGTTTTTTACATCTAAGTTTTAGATGTAAAACTGACAGTGGAATAGTACAGTTTATATCTCTATGGTTGTACATTGTTCTTTTCCTTCAAAGGGGAATTGTATTCAAGCATTACAATATATTCAAAATCAGAAATGGTATTTGTTTCAAGGTTAGAAACTGACTATGTATCATTTCTTACTTTACATTTGCTTATTTTTCTGCATTAGGTCTGAGAAGTTGTTGAAAAGTTTCCTGCAGCCTGAAATGACACAGAGCCTTGTAAAAAGGACACCCCTATTGTACACCCAAGGAATATTGCTTAATAGGTATTAATCTGAAGAAATATATTGTACAGTAAAGTTTTTGGCAGACTGCCAACCTTCTGAGCACCCAGAGAGCATTTAATTTTTGTCTGATCAGACACACCTAATGTCACTGCACATGCTACAATGGAAACTGTAAAACAAATGCAAAGTTTTGGCATCTGTGTTACCTGTATGTATCCTCTAGCATCTGGTGTGGTGTTTGCCACTCTTCTAGTTTCTTGCTGCTCATCTCTGAACATAAGAGCTCGTCCACTTGTTTTTAATTCACCTTTCCTTTCTATCTGGAATGCTCCTACAGAACTTTGTACTGAAAGGACTGGAGTCCAGCTGGACATGAATATTTTTCCTCTAATTGGAAGTACACTAAAGACATCCATTGGGCAAAACATCACTCTCTTCTATCCAGACAGGCTTGGCTACTACCCTTACAAAAATGAAGTCACAGGAGAGGCATTCAATGGAGGACTCCCTCAACTCTCACTGCTGGAGAATCACTTAAAAAAAGCCAAAGAGGACATCCAGTTCTACATTCCTTCAGATGAACAGCTTGGATTGGCTGTCATTGACTGGGAAAACTGGAGACCTGTGTGGATAAGGAACTGGGGATCAAAAGATATTTATAGACAGGAATCCATTGAGCTAGTTCAGCAGAGAGACCTCAGTCTATCAGAAGCTGAAGCCAGAACTATAGCTAAAATGGAATTTGAATTTGCAGCAAAATCATTTATGTTGGAAACTTTGAAGCTGGGCATAGAAATGAAACCAAATCGTCTGTGGGGATATTACCTTTATCCAGACTGTTATAACTATGATTACAAACAAAACCCACACAATTATACAGGAACCTGTTTAGATATTGAAATAGAAAGAAATAATGAGCTTAACTGGTTGTGGGAGAAAAGCACAGCACTTTATCCATCTGTCTATCTAGAGACAGCCTTAAAATCTTCCAGAAATGCTCAACTCTTTGTTCGTAACAGAGTTCAAGAAGCCATTAGAACTTCCTATGTCTCTAATTCTAGTCATCCCCTTCCAGTTTTTGTTTATACACGTCCAGTATTCACAGATGTCTACGAGGAATATCTCTCTGAGGTGAGTGAAGCTACTTTAAATACTTCAAATTTATATGGCAAGAAATTGCCAGGTGACACTTATTTAGCAAATTATACTAACTTGTATCAGAAAAAAGTGTGCAATTTTGTATAAAAAATTAAATTAATCCATCAAAGAAATTTAACGAAACACATTAAGAGGTCTATTTGCAAACCTTTCTCACTATATTTATCAAATAGTGTTTTATTCTCTGAGTTGTCCTCATATGTAAAAAAATATTACAAAGCTAGAAAACATATTTAGCACACTTAGTTAGAAGAAAGAAATAAGAGTAAAGTCTTCCAAAGAGAATTAGTAATGCTGGGCTCACCTAATGCCTGCTTTTTAGGTTATAAGAAAAAAAAATACAATAAAACAGAGTAATTCTTTCCTTAAAAAGTGTTTAAAGCTAGTGAAAAAATTCTGTCCTTAGTTGTACTCAGGGAGCTTTTAAAATGGTATTTCAGCATGTCATAGGTTAGTTAAGGTTAGGCTCTGATTAAAATTCAACCATCTTATTGCAATTCCGGCTATACATTTACCTGCACATTTTTCTAGACACCCACCCTATCAGAGATACCAGCAGTCTGGGGAATCTCTTCTTGGTGTTCCAGACCATGAGGAAGGGGAAGTTAGAGGCTGTGGTCCTGGTGGTGGCATGGTATCTGGTGTCCTCTCACATTCTGGATAGAGCATCAGCAACCATTGTCCCAAGCTCTGTGGATACTTTCAGGGAGCAAGGGGTGCTGTCAGGGGCCCTGATGGGATCCTAGTTAAAAATTTAAATCCTATAATCTTTACATTAACCTTTTTTTTTTGTGTTGTGCCCTAAAATACGTTGCTTTTTCATTGTTTTTTTAATTATCATAGTCCTCTCCCATCCCATATAGGCCTTAACATTTTGCTAGGACTAGGCTAATAGCTGTCCCTAAAAGGAGAACTGAACAGAAACAAATTTCCCAAATAAATCTGTAAAAGACCAGAGACATTCTCTGGAAAAGAGAGATTGTGATTGTTGAAAGCTCTTTCTGTTGCTGCTTTTCTGTTTTAGCACTTTCTGGTAAAAGAAATTAAGTTTAAAAAACAAAAACAAAACAAAACAAACAAAAACCCCAAACCCAAACAAACAACAACAAAAAAAAACCACCAAGAAAAACAAACAAACAAACAAAAACTTTTCCAGCATCTTTATCCCACAGCATTACTGAAACCAGTTGCTACCAACTCTGAGCAGCCAGGAGGCAAATAAGCCTTAACATGGTTGGAGAAGTGTATGTCATATGCCTAACCACTGGTTCAGTTTTACAGCCTTGATTTTCTAACCAGATCACATATATAAATTGGATATTGTTGGCAACATTTGCTGGCATCACCTGTGCAATCCAATCCCAGGATCAATTTGTGCAATTGAGAGCAGGACATTTGCATCATGTATTATTGCTTGCTGTCTTCAAAGTAGTTATTTCAGATATGTCATTTACTATATGCATTTTATTGTTTGCCTTTATGTTACAGGTTACTTACATTTGTATGATTCTTTGCACATTTTCCCTCAGGATGACCTGGTAAATACCATTGGAGAATCTGCTGCGTTGGGTGCTTCTGGAATTGTGATCTGGGGTGATATGAATTTAACACAAAATAAGGTATGCCAGATCAATTATTATGTCACATTTTTAAGGAGAAATAAAGTGCAAAGGATGTAAAGCATTATAATCACTTATACCGTATCTTCTACTTTTAAAATGATGACTCCATATTGCCAGCAGTTTTTTGTAGTTAAAACCCAAGCACATCAGACACTTATTAAAGTTATCATTTACTACACAGAACAAGAGTTCAGTCTTTCAAAGTATCAGTCCTGTTGGCTCTGGGTAACTGGACAAGCTTAGGCAAGTTAGCACTTATTTAATTAGTATAAGAAAGAATTCCTATATCTTCATTTTATTCCAGTCATGAGGTAAAGAAAAAATTACTTGGGCTTGTCCAGAACAATTTTTAAAAGACCCTTCTGCTTTTTGAAGTGGTGCACTTGGCAATAATATTTCTGTTCACTAGGAGGAGTCAGTCTGTAAAAGTTCAGCCCTAGCCTGTTCTGTGTGTTGTAAATACTACTTAGATTAATTTCATTGTATGAAACATCTGAGTCAGAAGAAAAACCTCTAGTTTGTTTTAGGAAGGGGAAATACATATTTTGATAAAACACTGTTACAAGGATGTTCTCGTAATTCTTTCCAGGTAGTTAATTTATAACCAGGCAAGTTAGATATAACAAACTATTGTATGGGAAGGCTCTTGGAAGTCTCCTGAGTGCAAAGAACCGAAATGCTTCATCCCTGCCAGACCTCCTGTCACAGAAAGCATGGCCAAATACACCTCCACAGCTCTGCAAGGTTGTTATTCCCCAAAGCATCCCACTTTGACTTTTTTGTATGTGCCTCCCTTTGATAAAGGATATCAGTTGCACCTGGAACTTTTCTGCCCATTATCTCTATATCAGAATATACATGAGCAGCAACTTTTATTGTCTGAATTTTGAGATTCCTGTGAGAAAAAAGAACTCTCCCTAGCCCAGGCAGTCTATGTATTTGTGCACTAATTGCACCTGATTTTTTTACAGCTTTCACCTTTCAGCAATGAAATATTACTGTAAGCCTCATTTCTGCATCAATCAAAATTTCTTGGAAGTAATTTTATACATACTTTAAAACCCCCCCAAACCCTACATATATCTCAGATTCACCAAAGGGATCTCCATGGGTATAAATATTAGGTGTATCTACGTGTGGTATTGGGCAAATGCCCATAATGTCAGAGACAAAGAGAGAGTTCCCAAACCATCTGGTTATTAAACTGCGCCAAGAATGCACAGACTATATGCCAATTTCATGATCAGTTAGAATGATCAATTGTCTTAGCATACCTTCTATTTGACCATCCGACCACAATTCTTTTCATTCAAAACCCCGTAGCCAAGCTGTTCAGGTCAGGGGAAAGCTGAAAAGTCTCACAGAGATTACTTGATAGAAAAAGTATTTGTTTAGGCTGAAGAAGTGAGGTTTTTTCCCAAGATCCATTCAATCTATTTAAGACTTAAAAAGGAACTTCAATCTTTCATGAAACTTCTTTAAATGCATCTGATTCAAAAAGCTACATTAAATATAGAGATAAAATGAAAGCTTAAAGACAACTGATTTCTGATCTAAGTGCTTTTTGTAACATCTCCAGCAACTACACAACATAAATTTGCTGTGATCCTTGAATTTTGTAACAGTTTCTCAGATAAACTTGCTTCCAACAACAAGTTATAGCTATTATCAAATCCTCAGGGGAAACATTTATAGATATACACCATGGTACTGTTATTAGAATGCCAGCATTTCAATAATTTCCATACTAAACTGTGAAGTATAATGCTCTTTTCACAGAACACCTGTAGAACTCTGGACAACTACCTTAGGAGGACTTTGACCCCATACCTCATCAATGTCACAATGGCAGCCAGAATATGTAGCCAAGTGCTATGCCAAGACTCTGGTGCTTGTGCACGGAAAAAATGGAATTCCAGTGACTATCTTCACTTGAACCCTGAGAATATTGTAATTCAAATGACAAAGGATGGAAAATACACTTTACAAGGACAACCATCATATCAGGATCTGCAAACATTTGTAGAAAAGTTTGATTGCCATTGTTATGCAGGGCACAGCTGTGAACCCAGAGCTGATATAAATGACATCCATTACCTCCATGCTTGCATTTCAGAAGATATTTGCATTCAGATATCCTCAAATTCACTTTCTAACATAGAAGCCTTGGAAGAACAGATCCTGTCTAACAGAACTGCATTTTCATTTACCTCTGAGAGTAAGGTGACATTATCTCCACATTCTGAAATAGAAGATTTCCAATCTACATTTGGAAATAATATACTTAATATAACAACTGCAGAATATAACACTGTTACAGCTGCCAGTAGCTATGATTTAGAAGAAAATGATACTCGTACTTCTAGTAGTTCTTCATCCTGTAATATAAGGATGTTTGATCTGTTTCACTTAATTCTGCTTTTGAGAACCTTAATACAAATGACCCATGAAAGTGAGAATATTCTTTTCCCTGACTGTATTTGAAATTCTAAAGGTTTTATTTACAAAACAAGCAAACAAAAAAATTCCTGAAAGCCTTATGGTCTTATCTGTATCAGGTAACCTTTTCTAATCCATAGGTGCCACTTCAGCTTGAATGTATTTCTTCAGTTTAGTTCTATAAACTACAGTTTGTGCCAAAGATATATTGGTCTATACAAACTGACTATACCATATGAGAGGATAATCCAGAATAAGAGACATTTTTTACAGTTTACATTTTTAACCATTACATTTGGAAAAAAGTAATTGTTGACAATGTTGTTTTGTGTACTTCAAGTTAAGACAGTTAAATACATAATATATAAAATAAGTCATCAGGTTTGATGCTCTATGCAAGAATTAATTTCATTCCATATGAATGGAATTAGCTCTTAAAAATATTTGTCTTAACTTTAGATCTGTGGGACTTTGCAGCATAAAATTTATCTGATTAATGTAATATTCCTCCAGTTTTCACAAAACCTTTAGGGATCCCGTAGTTTTTCTTTTAATTAAATAGATGTTTAACTCTTCAAAAGGTTCTAATTTTAGTGTAAACGTTGACTTTGAATATTACAGCTTCATTATTTAAATTTGAGCTGTAGCAGTTTATCCTTTCTTCTTGCAAACCCTCTCCCTTATTTCAGATGTCCCTTTCTATATTTCCAGTTGTTTTGTCTTGCCAATACTCACAACTCATCTGCTCTGCCTATGCATTCCCTGCCATTACTGGTCACCAGGCCTAGTTGCTCCATCCAGCCATCCCTAGGAACTGGATAGGGCTGTATGGGCCATTTGGACAAAAGTCTGTGCATGGGACTTTGTGCCTCATTATTTCCTGAGGAGTCTCTTTGGTGGAAACCAGTTTGCTCCTTAGGAAAACCCAACAGTGGAGGCAGAAAGATAAGTATCACTGGGGACCTGAGACTCCCTTTATTAACTTCCCATGGTCCTCAGTCTCAGGACTACCTTTTTGGTTCAGTTTGCTGACAGAATCAAAAGTATTTGCTTAACACTATTCCATTGCCAAAAGCAGTGTTACACTAGCAGAGATACCTCCGAAGAAAACTACTCCCAGTATCATATCAGGAGTCTAGTTATGATTAACATGTAGTCAGTTTAAGCATTTAGAAGCAATTAACTGCAGTTTATTTGATAAAATAACCTTTCCAAATTATTATGTCAGACGCTTAATAGACAGTCGGCCTTCTGATGGGTGAAGAGTGGCTGCTGGCATGGATACATTAAAAATCTCCCTAGAGCTAGGCATGACCTGCATAAATAATTCACCACCTCCCACAGATACAGCCTGCCTCACTAATGAAAATAACCAGGATTTCAATATAGTGGCCATTTACTTATAAAAAGTTCATCCCTTAATCTAGCAGAAAACACGTATTATATCCATTTTCTTTGAATTTTCAGGTTGTTGGTCATAACAGAGATGCAGAAAAATAGATGAAGCCTTTAGACTTAACATGGAGAAATAATGTTTTATGGCTTTTGGACAGCAAGTTATCAAGAGGAAGTGACAATTTTCTCATCCCAGTTACAGTGATAAGTCCACGAGTCAAAGATATTTCTGCCATTAATGTTCCAAGTGGAATAATGAATAAAAAATATATATGTATCTGATTGTTCAGCACAAAAGAATCCATCTGGTTTTGATCACCTGTATAAAAACATGCTTTTTTCACTGCAGCTTTGATATTGGTTATTTAATCTTGGATTAAGAAAAGGCATGGTAACATAACTCCTGTGCCTGAACTCCCTTTCCACTGCATTTGTGGTAACTATCAAAGGGTTTCTGAAAACTGGAAACATCACTGGTAATGCCTTAGCAAAACTTGTATGACTTATATGAAATTCTATTTTTTTCACAATGCTTTAATATGGCTAAACTGAAAGATACTGGATCTGTAGCACTTTGTGGTGAAACAGCTTGCAGATTCACAAAATCTACAAGTCTTGCCATGAATACTTTTGACTATAAGCCAGGTAACAGCAAGCAGAACATCTGTGATAGTTCAAGCAGGAAATCACCAAAATGGAGGAATGAGAAGTTAAAATTACAGAAGAATTGAAACAGAGCACCCAGGACCTCCCAATGGATGCAGAGGAAGTGAACTGCAGAAGTGAAAGAGTGAAGCAGCAGGGAATGTGGACAGACCAGTCTCTTCCCATTCAGTATTTTTATCTTTCTGGTACTTAATATTGACAGCCTTTTCCCAAGGCTCACTGTAAAGACAAAGGAACACACTAACTGATATGTTAGACCTATTCATCCAAACCCATCTCTTTTTTTCTTGAGACCAGCCAGGAACCAGAAATGTAAAAGGAAGATGAGAGGAAAGCAGTCCATTGCAATAAACTGTGCCTTCCTAAGCTGTATGTGTAAGTTGCTATCTACCTTGTGCTCTGATGCACAATGCTTTGCCAACCACCTTTCAAATGTTCATTCAGGATTATGTTACCTACGTGTATCTGCAATTCATGCTTTAAATCCTACAGACCTCAGGATTTAAGTCTATGTGTTAAATTACAGTATTTTCCAAATATATTATTTTTCTCTGTATTATATTTGTCTTGCCTATATTCTATGATAAACAGGCACCATGGAGTCAATGAGCCTCCATGGAGTTGAAAGGAAAAAAGAAGGAAAGGGATGCTATGCCTTGCATTGCTGTTGACTATCTTATGTTCAAAGCCAAACTTACATTCTCCTAAAGTGGACCCCCTTCCAAAGAGATTTTCTTCCATTCACTGTATTTCCTGTAAGCATTAGTTAGCCTTATAGTTTTCATTTCTTGCATTCTTGTATTTTTTAAAAGATTAAATACTAGAGGAACAGTTCACTTTGATTGCCATTCATTATTTTGTACTTCTTTCTACAGAGAACTCAGGCTGGCAATACTTAGGGACAGGGAAATGCTAAAGTGGGTCTGATGAAAGGGTCTGTTTAAGTGAAAGCTGTTTAATACCCTCCTTCCATGTTTTGATATTTTGCTAAAATTTTAATTGAAATTCTGCTTCTCTGAATAATCTGGATCTAGTTTATTGTGTTGCTTATTCTGGGACACACAAAGACATTGGTACTTCAAAGAGAGATGGCAAGTAGCACTTAAAGAATATGAACAGAATGAAAACATAGTTTAGTCCTCACCTTACAGTTTTTTTTTGCTTTTCTGTGTTAAAAATAACAACATGGAGAGATATTCTGAGAGGCCAGTAAGATCACTTTGTAGACAGCCTAGGATGTGACTAGAATCCCAGAGTTCAGCAAAATTTGCTTTACTCCCTGCATCACACTGGGATACCCCATTGTATCAGCAAAGAATTGTAAGGAAGATTTCAGACCTGTGCAATATGTACTAGACAACTTCCAGACAGATTAGATTTCTACATGTACCCATCCATCACTTTTCAATACAAACAACAAGACAGCAGAGATAGTTACATAATTTTAAAACACATTCGATTATGGAGAACTGATGACCTTTTTAAGATGACAACTGAATTCCATCCTTTAAGCATACACACTGAAAACTTACTTTAAAGATTTTTTCACACTGTGCTTTTGCCAGCTCTTTTACACTGGCAGATAACTATTCTGTCAAAGCAGAACAGCCTGCAAAATTAGGGCCTGAGACTTCAAGCTGGAGTAATGAGTTTCATTCAAAAAAAAATAACATTGATACAAAAAAAAGTTTATTGTGTGTCTTTAAAAGTTACTGCTTTATCTAATTATTTCATCTTTCCTAAAGATGAATTTTTTTTGCATGTTTTTTTGCACTTTTTCTTCTGTGCTACCAAAAACCATTGTATAGGTGGCTGGAAAGAGATTCAAAAAGCTTACTAGTCTAACTTCATCCCTTACCGGTTCTAAATGATTCCCAATGTGTGGCTATCCCAGACCTTCTTGTCTGTTTTTCTGGAAATACTTCACTGAATATTAACCCTGCATCACAATACTTTTCATTATGATGATGATCATGTAAACATGCTGTATTCAAAATCAAATTTAAGCTTTTGCGTATACCAGTCAAGGAGCAGGGTCTTTACAGAATAGTTCCTTCATGTAGCTGTTCCAAAACTCTTGCAGCGACTCTTCACTGTCACTTCCACTCATGACTGAAAAAGCTTCCCATATTTTTTGTCCCCTTGTTATATATAAGAAAGTAAAGGGCGAGAAGGTAAAGGGCACCTATCAATATCAGCATCCTTAAGGGAATAACTCTGGATTTAATTATGTTCACTAATGTGTTACCACCATCATGGTATATTGATTATAGTTCTCCTGGGTCAGTAGTAATTAGATGACATTTTTCAGTGTATGCTTGTATAAGCCTTAGTTTATAACTGATAAGGTATTTTATTGATTAGTAATCAGACACAAACAGACAGTATGAAAATTAATGTGGATCATTACTTTATATATTCAACTGACGTTTTGGCTCTGTGCACACAATTCCAGAGGGTGGTGTTCAGCACCATGTGTATGTGGACTCTGGACAACATGCAGTCACCTGTCTCTGCCTTTGTTTTCATATCGGGAAATATATTTATTCAACAGAGCTCTTCAAGATCCTGCAGAAGAAATATACCATATGTTGGCAGTCTCATGGAGCACACTACTCCCTCAGGCTACTAGCAGGCTGAGGCAAGAGAACAGCTTGCCTGTGTCAAGTGATGATTTCCTGAGGCAGGAAAAAAACAGCCACCCATTTAAAGGGAGGCTAAGGGCACCCTGCACTCCCACAACGATAATATGGTTAATGTCACAACGAAGTACAAAGTACCTTACTGCTGGGGCAGCCAGAAATTAAAGGCACTGGACTAAAAACAGACATAAGCTGCCTGTAGATCCTGTGCACTTTTCAGCATGAACTGCATATGCCAAGTTTAGGTATCCAAATCACAGCATTTTTGAGTTAAAAACCTTAATCTGCCACTATAATAGTCCTTACAGAAATCCTTCTTCATCTTTTCACTCGTCAGGGCATGATAAGAATTTAGGCTACATACTAGAGCCTGTGGGGCTGCAGCCAGCAGAGGGCACAGATGACATGCAGACACTGGTGGGTACCTTACTGAAAAGTTCAACACACTCTTTCTGTTCCCTTCAGCAACGCAGCTGCTTGACTCAGGCCTACAAACACCAAAGATGACTAGTCACTCCCTAATGCAGTGCCTCACTAGCAGAAATTACTTATTCCACAGGTTTTTTCCCCAAACATCTGGTATATCAGGACAAACTTGGATATACCAGTGAGACATTACCTCTTCTCGTGCTCTCTTCTCTGGAGATTTCATTCATCTGAAGGCTTCTTCTCCTTAAGATCTGCCCAGGGAGGTGGTTGAATCACCATCCCTGGAAGCATTCAAGAAACAACTAAATGTGTCACTCAGTGCTATTGTCTAGTTTACAAGGTAGTGATCGGTCAAAGGTTGGACTGGATGATCTTGGATGTCTTTTTCAACCTTAATGATTCTAGGATCTTCAGCTGTCACTAAAATGCTTGCTTAAAATACAGATAATAGAATAATTAAAATACAGATAATGTGATCGAATCTCTTTGGTAGTGCTCTGAACTACAAATCTGAGTCTCAAATACCTCTTTTATCCCCAAATGTGAAAGATCTGAATCAGTGTTGATTCAAGTCATTTTGCTGACCATGTTTATTGCTTTTCCACCATTGTCACCTGAAACGTAAGATACACTTTTATAAATTGTTATAGCACAAATAAGTCTCTGCAATGGAGTAAGCAGCTTTGCTATCCCTTCAGAGCACTTGGAAGACTCAATAAGCTGGGCTCTGCACGGTCCCATAACACTGCTAAACTGGTCCTGCAGTGTGTAAAACTCAATAGAAAAGACAGAAAGGTAAAATACTTTATCAGTGGTTAAATGTTTCCCAGAAAGATTAAGTGGCTTGTCTGTCTACAGCCACACAGGATAACAGAACAGCTTTTAGCTACAGAAACAAATGTCCTCTGAGCTGCTAATTGTAGCAAGGCAGCAATATGTTTACATACAGTATTTTATTACCAACCAGTTTGTAAAATAAAGAATGCCTTTTATAATCATACAGTTTTTCAAAAGATGTAACAGATTTTAGAACAATATAACAGAACTTTAAACTTGAACAAGCCCCCAAGACACTATAAGAGATTTCAGTCATCATACAACTGAAATAATGTTTTAGACTTTATCTGTGCATCTTCTGCCAGCCTTTTATGAGGATATGCCTGAAATGTATTTTTTCAGAGTGTTACTATATCTACAATATATTGTTAATTAAACTTCCATCACTATGAGGCTCAAGCACTATTGAAAAATTTAGCATTTCTTGCAAAAATAGAGACTGCTCAATTTTATGTGAATTGTCCCCCATGCAGTAATCAGAACCACTTTATTCCCAGAAATCACTCTCACAAGTGGACTGACTGTATTTTACACATCACCAGATGAGTAATATATGGAGATGGGAGAAATTCTTATATTTATCAGTTTCAAGGCAGCCAGAAACATTTCACCTACTCACCCAAAATTCAGTAATTGTTTTGGCCAGGACAAGTTTTTAAAAATCGCAAGATACATAGCAAAAAAATGAAAGATTAGTGATTTGCCTGTGAATTATTTCCCAGTCCTTTTACCCATGCAACCAGAATAACCCACTTCATCAATGTCAGCTTTCTCACCCATTTCCCCAGTGATTTCCCCAGTTAGGAGTAGTGTAAATGGTAAACAGGCCAGTCCATTTGTGACTGCTGGTGAGGATGTATCTACGTATTGAGCATCCATCTGGCTGCTACTCACAAACTGCTAAACCAGCAGAGTTCTGCTATACTCTCCCTCCATGCAGGATCTAACCTGATTCCTTTCACTCTGCCACCAATTTTCAAGAAACTTCAAAAGCTATATCATGCTTTGAAACTGCTGAAGACACTATCACTGCCTCAGTGTTAAGAGTGGCATTCAAAATTCTGACTCTACCCAAACTACTAGTGCTAGGGAACAGCATTAGGAGAAATGGACTACCTGTACCCAGAACAAAACCTGATGCTACTGGGGGAAAAAAAAAAAAAAACGTGCCTTCTTTTGTTTGTTTGAGACTTGCCACTGAATATAAAATCTGGAGGAAAGCAATCATTTAAGAGAAGCAATGAAAAATAATTCCCTAACATTACCATTGGGTGGCAGAGCCAGCTCCAGTGTCCAATTTCACTTTGGAAATGTGCAATTAAATTTATAAGAGAAACAACTCAGTACTTTTAGAATTACACTGTGAGTCGTTTTGACTGTATCTAAAACCATGGCATGAAAAACCATCATATTTTTCACCTCTACAGGTAGCCCACAACCAACTGCTCTTGAGAGCTTCAAAATTTTGTGGTCCAACTGACATAACCAGTGAAGTTTTGTCACAAACTGCATTCTCTAAATTACTGAATTATGTCTCTAAAAATACCAAGAAAACCAAATTTCAAAATGCTTTGATGAATATGCTATGTTTCAGTAGTAAAGGTATCCACACT
Organism: Pachycephala philippinensis; assembly: GCA_013397055.1. Classification (NCBI taxonomy): domain Eukaryota; kingdom Metazoa; phylum Chordata; class Aves; order Passeriformes; genus Pachycephala; species Pachycephala philippinensis. Next base: position 450,250 of record VWZT01005002.1, read on the forward strand.
AAATGTGTATGTGCCTTTACACCTGTATGAATGTCCTTCATCAACCAATACCACCTGCACTGTAACTTTTCCAGAGCATCAAATTTCAGTAGCAAGTTCTGAGACTGGCAGATGGACCCAGGAGAAGTGTTAGCCCTGTGTTTATGGGTAAAACAAGCCTTTCTCTAATGCGCTATGTCAAGACTGTATGCTAAATGTCACTTATTCAGTGCAGGCAGAAGATTCTTGGTGAAGTGACATGTCCCATCATTGATCACAACACAAAACCACCATCACAAGCATCTCTTGAGGAAAGGAGTCATACTATGGGTGATTTTCCAAAAATTATCACAGGACAAACACAATAAAACCATGGTAAGCCCTGGATCTGAAAGTCTGTCACTACACAATGAACAATTCAAGCAGAGTTTCACGGGAACAGTGGAGGTCCTAGCCTAAGGGTGTGAGGACTGCCATCACTAGACGTGATGAACCTACAAAAATCGATGCTGTCAAGCAGCCGAAGCCCATCAACTCTCGTAAGCAGCGCTGCCAGCGCGGCCTCGGCCCCTTGCTGGGTGTGGGATGCTGTACAGCCCGCCCCTGGTAGCACGTCTGTGCCGGGCCGTCCCATCCTTCCACACCCCAGGATCCCGCACAGGATCCCCGCGGTGTCCGGAGCCGCCCTGCCGCTTCCTGGGGCTCGCGGTGCCTCCATGCGCCGCCTCAGCCCCCCAGGACCGTGAGACTGCCCTCGGCCTCACTCGTCATCCCGTGCGGGAGCCGCGCTCCGGCCCCCGCGGTTCCATCACCTCCCTGGGCGTTCAGGGCCGACCGCCCCGGCCAGCGCCGGCCCCTCGCAGGGCGCTGCCGGTACTCCCATCCCGGGCGCGCCCAGCCCGGCCCTGCCCTGCCCAGCCCAGCCCAGCCCAGCCCAGCCCAGCCC
>VWZT01005002.1:451571-501978 GCA_013397055.1 Pachycephala philippinensis
CCGCGGCGATGCGGTGGGATGCGGAGGGAGGGAGGGAGGAAGGGGGGCCGGGCGGGAGAGAGCATGAGGCAGCTCTTGCATCGTTTGCAGCCTCGAGAATTTCACAGCAGGAGGCTCAGTTGTGTGTGTGTGAAAGTGTTTTCAGAGGGAGGAAGAAGATGTCTCCTGGGTATAGCTGCAAAGTGTGCCCATCTTGGAGCAGATTCATGGGCATGGGCTGTTGCTGTGATTTAGGTTCACTTTTCATGTCCAGTGTATCCCAGAATAATATGTTGTGCATCCCCCAAGGCCACAAATTGCCCCTTACTGAATTCTCTCCTCCCATCAGTTGCATCAATACTAATGCCTCCCACAATTCCTCCATAGCTCTTTCCCAGAATTCAAGCCTGATTCCAGCATTCTGTTCCCCCTCTGGTGATGGCCTTGCAGCCTCTCTAATGCTGATGCCTACCATGACATTTTCTCTTGATTTACCATGCTGAAATACATTCCTCATCTTTGTTTGCTGTACCCTCCAAAATGCATTTGGGTCCATCCCAAACACTGGCTTTCCATCAGAGGATGGAATTAAATAAATAAATAAATAAATAAACAAACAAACTACGTTTGCCTACTACTAATCATGAAGCTTAGTGCATATCCTTTTCTGCACGGTGGCACCTCTTGTGAGGTGTATCTCAGCTTCAGCTGCTATGAGATGGAAATTTCTAGATGTTCTTTAGTCCTTATCATGAAAAGCTAGTAGATCATGAATCAAAACCAGACTGGGAGGTATGTGGGCTAAAGTCAAAGAAATTGAGACAATGAAGACATGAGTGTATGATATTTGTTCCTTGCTTTTGTATATGATTATGGATTAAGGGAAAAATAGGAGACTTTTAGTGTGAATGAAGAAGTGGAGAGAGCAGGAGAAAAAGGAATGGCAAGTGCCAAGTGAAAGTATGTTTTGGGTGACATCAGCAGTCAATAGAATATGCCTGTAGCTGGTATTTTAGTTTGTTTGTTAGGCACTCAGGTGGTCTCGGTAAGACAGGCCTTGGTGCTTCTTACGCCTGTTGGAAGTGTTCATTTCCGAAGGGCAGGCCTTGCCGAGGAATGGGGAAAAGGCATGACAAATTACGTTGCTTCTTGGATTGTTTTCTTGAACAGAGCAAGGAAGAGCACAGTGGTTCAGAGACCTCAGTAGTGTGTGGTGTCAGACGTCGTGTGTGTAACTGTTTACCCACTCCCTTGTACTATAGAGCCGGTGCAGTGGCCATCACAGGTGTTTGTGGTGTTAATACCTTGAACACCAGAGCACTCCTGTTACTGCAGGTCTGATTTTCCCTGCATATGTTAATTTCTTAAGCGTATTCTACAAGGCATTCATGTTTTGTGGCTTAGGGAGAGTCACACATTGCAGGTTTTATAGCTTTTGTATCTTCCAGTCTGGAGATGACATGCCATGATAATCACCAAAGAAAAGCGGTTGGAGAATTTAGAAAAAAATTTAGGCTAAGGCAATGAGTAATAGTTTACTCTTGAATACTGTTGATATGAGGAGGGCAAACAGATTGGGAACTCTTGTGTATGTTTGTGAATATGTGGCTAAAGTGTGATGATGAAAATAACTGTTGCAAAGTAGTGGCTGCTTAAAATGCAAGCTGCAGTGGATCAAGAAAAAACATTGGAAATTACTATTTTTTTCACTTTGCAATAGCACTCAGAGATCTTATCGTGCTATGACTGAATAAACACCCTTTGAGACAGTCTCTGCTCTCAAGAGTTTGAGCCATATCTAGTCCTTAGTTACCAATGGAAACCTTGGATAAAGTCAGTGGCTTTTACTGTGACTGTGCATCGATATAGTGGAGTAGAATCTGGTCCATGGTTGTTGATATGGTAGGGGGTAATGACAACGTTCACTATCAGTTCAATATTCAGAAACTTTTAGAGGACATTACAAACTTCTCAGCGTCAGTTATTTTTCGTTTGTGTCGGGATGTAATCTGTTTTTTTACTGAAATATGACAATAAACTTTTTTGCGCTTCTTAAATATTCACAAAAATAGGCAATTTGTCACAAAAACCTTCCTTAGCAAGCACAATAGTACATACTTTTTACTTGGTGGTTAGGTGGTTGCAACACTTTAAAACAAAACACAGTAATCAGAGCTCTTGGACTAATGTGGGCAAAAGATTCAACCTATTCCTTTCTTTTCTTCACTGTGTGGGAAAAGAAAAAACTGTAGACATAATACTTTCTTTGTGTCTGGTTCCATTCAACCAGAATGGGGAATTTTTAGAGGAAAAGACTAAAGACCAATTAAAGGGATGCTAATTCTTTACATTCTATCCCCAACACCAGAGCAGTTACGGTAGTTTGGTTTTATTATTTATTTTATTTTTGTCTTCCAGTTTAGCATGTAACATATGATGTATAATTTGCTGACAGAAGTGGAATTCTGATTTTCTATAGCCTCCTGAGTCAGCTGCCTGGTTTTCCAGGCATTTGTGTCCTTGAGTAATGATGCTACATTTTCAGTGTTTATGTGTTCATATGTGTTTATATGTCAGTCCTCCACAAATATATATATTACATATTTTAACAAATTCGTGGAATCATAGAATCGTTAAGACTGGGAAAGAGCTCCAAGATCATCAAATCAATATTTGACCAAACACCACCCTGTCAACTAAGCCATAGCACTAAGCGCCACATCCAGTCGGTTCTTGAACACTTCCAGGGAAGGTGACTCCACCATTTTCCTGGGCAGACCAGTACCCGATACACAAGATGATTACTGGTTGGCTTTGTCTTACTGCATTCAGTTAAAAACTTCTGTCACTGCGGCCTATGTGTATCTGTATGAAACTGCAGGTGCTTTTATCTTTTTTTTCCTACTGCTGTTGACAAGTTACTGAAACAGGGAAGAAGAGGGAAAAAAGAGACAAAAGATGGTGAAGATGTATAATACAGAATTTAGCAAGAAGATTCCCATAAATAAAGTTGAACAAGGAACTGGTGGAAGTTGTTTCTTGCCTGAAGGATCTAATTCCAAACCCCAAAATCTTGTAAGACAATCAAGTAACTGTCAAAAGTTACACAGCTTTTAAAGCCCCAGATTAAAAATTATTAACCTTAGATTGTAAACTGGAGCCAGAGTGTATTCTCACTCTGCAAACAGGAAAGAGAAAAGTTTCAGAAATCGTACAGATCCCAGGAATAGCCCTGGAGGGGTAGACTGAGAGACACAGTGCTGTTCCGCTGCACCCTGAAGCTCTGATCTTCCATTCTCAGATGAGGGGGACATGATGGAGCAGGGCTACATCCTGCCTTGTCCATATACCCACGTTTTCTTCCCAAAAAAACTGCAGAGCACATGGGTTGATGAGGTGAATATGGGCAGATAGGTACGGAAGGGCAGTGCCAGGTCCAGAAGGTCCTGCTTTTCTTGCTGGATGACTGGAAAACCAGGATTGCTGTGTATGTTGCAGAGCGCCCGGGCCTCTGTGTGGGCATAACTTACATAACTAACTGCCTATCTTATTGTACTGTGTCCAGGGTACAAAACAGCTTGTTAATGATACGTTTTCAAAAGGGACAATGAATGATGAGTTACCTACTTAGATCTGAGTTTTGGCTTTATCCTCAAAAGGGATCCTCAAAAGTCTTTTGTGGTGGGTAGAAGTCTGTAAGATACCCATTGGCATGATGAGAAGTGTCTGTGTTGTGAAAATATTTCTTTGAACTGGGGAAGGAGGCAGCACTTTCGTGCTGGGGGTTTATGTTTGGGGTTTATACACTGAGTTAGCACCTTGTGTTTTCATGTCTTAATGGCATTCTCTTAGCTCTGCAGCAGGATTCCTCTGCTGTCACTGACACAGAAGAAACAAGTCTGCCCATAGTAATCTCTACAGGAATAGTCCTTTGCTGTTTTTATGTTCGGAGTTAAATCAGTGGTAGCAGTAGTGAGAAACTACAAGAAAAAATCATGGTGTAGTCAGTTTTATAATATTTTATCATACTGGGGGTAGGACTAGGTGACTTTAAGGGTTTCTTTCAGCTCAAATCATTCTACAATTCTATATTTTGGCCGTGCTGCCGAAGGATCAGATGAAGAATTATCTGAAGTCTCGTGGTTTCTGGGGTGATCTTTGTTGCTGAAGAGAATAAAAGATCATTTAAAGGGACTGAAATGAACAGTCTTCCTTGATCTGACAATGCAGTAATTGAAGTGCTGGCCAGTGCTCTTGCTGAAAATTAATGTAGTATTTTACAGTATTGTAAAATAAATTTTTTTAGATTGCAAATGAGGACCTTTCTTGTATGTATCAACTGTTTTATAATAAATATAATTTTGGTTTTCTATTCTAGTCGGGCCAGTTCACAGAAGATATGATTCCTACAGTAGGCTTCAATATGAGAAAAATAACAAAAGGAAATGTTACCATAAAGGTAGGTGTGCATGTTTGAATTAATACAGAGAAATTTCAACTGGAAATATGAAAGACAGGAAATTTCTTCTAAGATTATAGGACCCTTATGTGTTTTTCTAGCTCCAGACTGACTTTTTTTTAAAGCAAATAATCTTATAGTAATATATTTCGCTGTTACATTAATCTGTTTGATTTCATTATATTCCATGCCAGGCAGAAGCTTTGTTGCACTTTTTTGATTTAGAAAGGTCATAAAATGTGGAGCTACTGAGGTAGCTGAGTTGACTCCTGGGGTTGTATCTGTCTTCTTTCTCTCCCTCCCCGCCACCTCCTCCCAACTGTAAGTGAGATCTGGAGCGACTTGACTCCTAACTTTGGCATCTTAGTGGAGAGTGTGGTTCAGCTCACACATTAGCTATGCTGAAATAGAACATCTAGCTTAAGTCAATTACCAGTGAACCCTTTCTTGGAGCTATAGAGACACATAGGCATCAAAATCGAGATAAATCACTCCAGTGGCATTAAGGCACTGTCTGTTTGATTATGAAGGGAGCCTGGTTGATTAGTCTAGATCAAATTCACAACTTCTAGCTAAAATTGGGTCAAAGGAATCTAGATTTTTGTCTTTAGCTTGACTTTTCCCTCCTTTTCCATAATATATAAGTTCTTTTCTCCTTCGGTTTTATATTCTTCGTCTGGTTTGGTATGACTCCTAAACCACTGATCAAAGTCCAGAGACACCACAGTCAATGAAATGGTTACCGCATTCAACCATAGTTCATAAATAATCCACAGGAATAGGAATTTCCTTTGTTTTCTGTCTTCTGCACAGAAACAATAACACTGTGATTGATAGAGAGAAAACATAAGCATAGTTGGAGGGAGGTACCAATGCTGCTGCAGAATTGTCAGATGTGGAAGAAAACAAAAAAGTTGTTGATGGTTCATTAAACTAGGCAAAAATCTTTTACTAGTAAGCAGAGTCTTCAAAATAAAGTATTTTTTGAGGCAAGATAGTTCAAGAAGGAGCTGACTAATAGTTTATACCAGGGTTGTCTGAGCAAATGATGTCGCAAGATTAAGTTGTGCAGAGAGGGTGTGTGTGAGTGTCTGTGGAACTGTGCCTTGTTTTACTCTTTGCTCTCAAGAGTAATTTTATATATAGTTGCTATAATAGGACTTTTAAGAATAAGGAGATAATGCTAACATAATTAATATGTTCATTAGTTTCAAAAACGATGCTTGGTTTGGAAGCCAGTCTGCACAGGAAGATACCTTGACTCATTCTCACAGTCTCTCTGCTACGACAGCATTAAGTGAAAGTAAGGGGTGTAGGGGAATATGACTCTTACGCATAAATGCTTAAAAGTCTGTCAGGGTAAACTACTTGTATGTCACTATTCCTGTATCTAAGTTAAAATCTTATAGCCTAATTGCTAGATGAAGTTTCCAAAATTATTTTACTCTGAGAAGAATGACATAATTTGTTGATAAGTTGATGACTGAAGAATGATGAGGGGGTGCCTCTTGCTAGAATCCTTTTAAGAGCTATTTGCAGCCCAGTAACAAGGATTCAAAGTGAAATTTTCTTTAACCTTTTTATACCAACAAAACAGGCAACCTTTTTCATAGAAAGATAATGATATTAAACTGTCAGCTATTAAAATTCATGGATAAAGTGTTATTTTACTAAACCCATGAAGGTCTTTAAACATGACAGGACTGATATCTGGGCTAAGCAAAGACCCAGCATTGTGTCTGACCTTTTCCAAAGGTTTCAGGGGACACTGCAAAACAGAATCAATTAAACTTACTATAAAAGCGTGGCTGAGAAGTCATCTGGGTCAAAAAGTCATCAAGTGAAAAATTGGCATTCTAGAAGTGTAAGATTGATCACCTTTGGAAAAGTAAGTTGCAAAACCAGCAATTAGGTGATGCTAATCCTTTATCTGTTTTTTCCTGTATTTCGGGGTAGGCTACTAAGAAGGAAGTACTGTGCTAGTGCAGTGTCACTACCTGGTTTCTTTACTTCAGTTCCATCTGCAGATTCCGTAAAATTCCAGAAGGCAGAAAGAACTGAAGCCCATGGTCTTCTTTCCTTTCTTCTGATTTTGGCAGTCATTTCCAAAAGCCAGTAGATTTATTCTCATTTTTAGTCTCTGACCTTAATATGTAAAAGTATGGTCACTGGCATGCCTGTGTGTATGAGTATTTACCTGAACCACACTAAAAGAAAAACACTGATTGATGCAAGCTAAATATTTTGTAGGAAGATGCCAGTTTCAGGTGTTCTTGAATTGAAGCTAAACATGATTAGAAATGTAAGGCTGTCAGCTTTAACCATAAATTGTCAAATTTTGGCTTATCAATATATTTAATAACCAGTCAGCTGTTATTTCCAAGAAAAGGAGGCAAAAATTGAAGGATTTTACCAGGCGGTATTTGAAATGTAAACAGGAAGTTTTATCTTTTGAGGCTGTGGTTGAGTTATTAAAGTACAGGATGACTTCTAGCATCAAAATATTTAATGTACTACAACTTAGGGATCTGCTAGAACTATTTTAATGAAGTTCATTACAAAACTGAGGGCTATCTTTTTTTTTTCCCCTGACAAAAAAGCTGACTGAATTTCTTTGAGATTTTAATTCCAAACAAGTTTTGCTGTTTGCTGAGTGATCTGATTTTGATGGATTTTCTGTTATTTGGATCTGCTTAGCAGTCCTTTTGCTTTGGTGAGATTTACTATTTAACAAGCTAGACAGCAATTAATAAAATTTACTTTAACAAGCCAAGTTCCAAGAACCTCAGAAGACTTGAATTGTAAACTGTTATTTAAAATAATTGGGATCTTCCAGCTAACCAACCTTTGGTTCTTGCAGTGACGGTCTTAGAACAGTCTCAGTTAAAAGGAAATAGAGCACCACAGACATGTATAGGCACAGATAATGGCACAGCTTCATTTCCCTTGCTGTTCCATTTGTTTTTCTTAAAACAGCATGGCCAGGCTGATTCTGTGCTTCCCGGCCATTGTGGTCCGGAGGGAATGGAGAGCAGGTGCTCAGGGGACTGGAGGGGGTGGGCTGTGGTCACCCCGGCTGTCACCACTAGATGCCGGTGTCCCTCCACCGCACCCAGTGCAGGCCTGTCTGCGGGAGAGCAAAGCTGAGCTTCTCGCTGCTTGCACTTTGCTCTGATGTGGCAGAGAGGGAGGACACAGATACCAGCTCTGTGCGTTCTTCTACCAGCTTCCTTTGTTGCAGCACTCCTCCTCTGGACAGTAGTGTTTTCAGGTCTCCACGCATCCTCATAGAAGCATAAACCTCCTGCTTTGTAATGCTTCCTCCTGCTATTCAGGTTATCTTTTCTGTCATATTGTCATTTCAAATGTCATGCAGTAATACAAGCCTCTGTGTGTACTCCCTGTATAGCTCCAGCCAGTGTTTCAGCATGTACTGGCTGTTCTGTATGGCTTGGATCACTCTGAAAAAGCTGTGCTGTGTCTGGGCTGATTTCAAGTCAAAGCAGTTATTTCTATAAAAAAAACGGTTTTTGCTGGATGTCCCAGTGGTTTATGATAGTTGTCTGTAAGGAGGAACTGTACTGGTGGATTCGAAAGGGCTGTCATCCACAGCCTGAAGCCAAGTTACTAGTGCTAAATCCCAGGGATTGTTTAGTGAGTTCATTAGTGACCTGAATGGTGGGACAGGGTGCACCTTCAACAAGTTTGCTGATAGTACAAAACTGGGAGGAGTGGCTGGTGCAGCAGAGGGTTGTGCTGCCATCCAGAGGGACCTTGACAGGCTAGAGAAATGGACTGATGGGACCCGTAGGAAGTTAAGTACAAGGTCCTGCACCACAGAAGGCTGCACCCAGCGCCACTACAGGCTGTCTGACTGGGAAGCAGCTTTGCAGAAAGGGACCGGGGATCCTTGTGGGCACCAAGTTGATCATTGGCAAGCAGTGTACCTTTGCAGCAGAGAGACCAACAACATCCTAGGCTGCATTAGGAAGAGTTTTGACAGCAGGTCAAAGGAGATATCCGCCCCATTTTTATTCACCACTGGTAAGTCCATACCTGATGTGCTGTCCAGTTCTGGGCTTCCCAGTACAGAAGAGGTGTGGAGCTACTTCAGAGAACCTCTGAAGATGATTAAGGAATTGGAGCATCTCTTGTGTGAGATGACGCTGATGTATATGAGACTATTAAGCCTAGAGAAGAGAAGGCTCAGGAAGATCACATGAAGGTAGCCAGAAGATGTAACCAAACCTTGCTTTGTGGTATTCAATGACAGTACAAGTGGTAGTGGGCACAGACTGAAATACTCCATTTAAACCAGAAGACAAAGTGTTTCCACTGTGAGGAGGATTAAACATTGGAACCAGGCAGGTGCTGGAGACTCCGTCTTTGGCGCAGTCTGCTCTTACTGACCTTGCTTTGGACCTGGGAAAGTTGGATTATGCAGTCTCCAAAGGCCCCTGCCAGCCTTGGTGATTCTGGGAAGAGGAGCTAAATGAGGATTAGAGTGGCACAAAGAATTAATGTGGAGCATACTTGGGATTACTCCAGGATCAACTGGGAAGGAAAAGTGTGAAAGTACTTTCCCATCTGATAAGTTTGAGAAAAGCCTTGGGGACTCTGTCTTTCCTGGGAGTTGTGTGCTGCAGAGGGTGAGACAGGATCGTGCATTAAATAGGAATGCGCAAGGAGCCTCTACAGTAGTCCAGACAAACACTTGGGGTCAGAAGGTAGTGTCCTGAGTCAAAGGGGCAATGTTGAATGTTTCACCAGTCATTCAGAGTAACTGTCAGGAATCCTAAAAATGAGGACCAAGAGTTGATCTCAAGGGTGAATCAAATGCTTACTCAAATATCATCTGTATTTGTTTCTTAAAATTTGTTCTTCCATGAAGAAGGTTCTGCAACATCCCTTGTTTTGTACAATGTTCTTTCACTCGTGTTAGAAAGCTTTTTTCCTGGTATCTGACATGAGTTGCTGTCATCAAAATTGAGCTGCTTTTTTCTTCTTCTATGTCTGGCAACCATTTCCCAGGAATCATTAAGACTGTGCTCCCCTCTCCCCTCTTTATAGGTCATATTGTGAAAATCTCGCGCTTTTTTATCTCATCAGGAGTTTCTGAAATTTGCCTGTGTCTGTTCTATAGACTGATGCTCAAAACCAACATAGAAGCTTTCCAGACACTGAAGACAGGGTAGTACATACTTCCAAAATCATACATAAGATGCTTCTGATAGTCCATGCTGATTTAAGATCTGCAGCCCTGTTGAAGTGCATATTTAGTTTGTGAACTAATCAAGCTTTTCGTCCTGCCCTTCTACCTGCTTATTCATTTTGTGCATTTGGCTCCCTCTGTCCAGTTGTAGTATTCTGAACTTGTTTGTGTTAAATTTCAGCTTCCTTATTTCAGACCATCCCTCTAGATAGTCCAGGTTTTTTAGGTTTCTGATCTTTTTATCCACTCCCAGCTTGCAATTATCTGCAGCTTATATAAACACATGTTCTATTCCAGCATCCAGCTGGGATACCTGGGAACCATAAATGCTGTCCCTGCTCATCTCTGTCTTCAGCATCTTTGCCTCATTGTTAAATGATGTGAATCTGTCAGGATTGCTCAGACTTGAGAGGTAGAGGGCAAGGAGAATACATGAGGGAGCTGTGGACTTAATCTGTCATGGGAGGATGTCCTTTTCTCGTCCTATGTGCCAATATTAGATTACCTTTTCCCAGAATACCCACCGTTGCACATCCTCCTGGATTTTCTCTGCTGTTGAGCAAATACAAATTTTTGCTTTCATGGTTATATGTTCTTCAAGGACAAGCAGTGTTAATAATCACTGTGGTAGTTATTGATTGGCTGATTTGAGCTATAGCATCCTTGGCTCTGGTCTCCTTCCCCTCAGTCTTTTAAATGCATGGTGTGCCTTCATCTGAGGCCTTCAATATGCCTGCTTTCACCAGAAGTTTTTGGATTATGATGCCTAGAGACTGATTCATGGTCATGTGAAAAGAATGTACAGATGATTGCACATGGTCATGCAGAATCAGGGCTTTCTGCTTTGCTGAGGACACAATATTGAGGCAAGGATGGTTTGGTTCCTTGTGCGTGCTATGTTGAGATCAAGAGGATTGCAGCCTTACCTATAAAACTGAGTTCCCTGGTACACCCCTGCCTGAGAACCCAGTGTGGATGTAAGCACCATGAGGCTCAGAAAACAGTTTCTGGGAACAGACTTTGCTTTTGTGTCCTGTTTAAAATCCACCTGTTGATCCTTCTAGCATTGTACTTTGTGTCACTGATAAAACGGCAAATATACCCTGATCACTCAGAAATACTCTCTCCCTTTAAAATGCCTCTGTGCTTGTTGTCAGGAGTTGAAGATACTTTGTGAACATTTCGTGTTGCAAGTCTAAGTCCATTTCCAGTTCTTCAGTGAAAATACTATGATTAAATAATGAACATTGAAATATGCATATAGCTCTTTTTTTTTCTGACGTGATAAAATGCCTAATGGTATGTTCAAAAGTTGGAGTTTAACACCAATGAGGAGCGAGAGCAGAGTTCTTTAAAGGGCCAAGACTGATTTCAAAGAACATAGTGTTCTGAGAAATATTGCCTGCAGAAAATGTGCAATTTGGCACATTTTTTGTACTCTAAGAGCAACTATAAAGGCATTTCCAATATATAGGATAATAAGCAGTAAGTATGCTAAAGTAGTAAGGTATTCTAACTTCCATATTAAGTTACATGCCTGGTAGGTACTACAAGTAAGGCTGTATAGATTTGTATATACAGGGCAATTTATTAAAAAGTTTAAGGTTATTAGGTTTTTTATTCTTCTGTTTATTAGACAAAAAAGATGGATATTTTTGGTTGAAGATTCCAGTCTAGAATAGGTGATTGTTTAGGATTTGTCTCTCCTGAGCTTAGCCAGGTGGTATGTAACCCAGCCTGAGCCAGTTATCTGAACTTGGTGGGGAGCAGTGGGTGCTCTGCAAGAAAGGTTCACCAGGCAGGCAAGGTGGGTGAGATGAATGGAATAATTTCCTGCTGTTGGTGCCCTGTGAGCACTTCAGTAGCCACAGAGAAATCTTAGTCACCTGGATTAAATGCCTAAATTTTAGGTGATTGAAGTTGTCCCATGCTTTCCAGTTGCTCCCTGTCATTACACCCAGAGTTGGCTATGAATGCAATGACTGCTTGCTGTGTATGTGTGAGCTCGTTGGTCACATCTTAGCATGTCATTGGTCACATCTGAGGCTTGTCTGTGTACATTGAGGTGCTGGTGGATGTTACTGGTGCTGCCTTATTCTGCCCAAATACTCCTCTCTGCTTACAATTTCCTCACCTGTTCATTTAGGTTAGGTTTTATGGCAGATACTTCCTGAATACTTCCAAGAAGAAAGATATGTTTCTGAGTTCAAGTATTTGTAGTGTTGGATTCATTTTGCAGGTTAAGATGTCTGAATGTAAACAGCTATATGTCTGCAGTGAGGCTTAAGCTCTTTTAGTAATAGTCAGAGGAGCTGTAGTCAATACTGTCAAGCCTAGAGCGTAATTCTGTCATCCTAAACAAGACCTTCCGTCTGATCAGCTGAAAGGCTGTCTAGACTTTGCTGACTACAGTGAGGTTGTAGGTACTGAACCCGCATGTTGACATGAAGATACAAATGTGTCATTGTGCACATCTCTGTCCACAAGAAATACCTTACCCAGCTGGTCTGAAAAACGCCATGTAACATGACATCTAGAAAACACTTTTCCTGCAACTTGAACTGTCATGAACCATCAAGCCTTCCCACAATATGCGCTAATTTGAAGAAACACAACTAGAGTGTTAATGAACCTTCCTGTAACTGAAAGATTTCAAAAATCTTTGAACCTATTCACGTGCATTTTTGCTCAACTGTCATCATGTTCTGTGCAAAAGAAAAGGATCTTAAACATAGCTAATAGCTATGGTCTTAAGATGGAGCCTTAGAGCCTCCTGAAGAAATTGGAAAGAGATACATCCAAAGTTTCCTGTTTTAGAAGAATTTGATGTAACAGGTAAGTATATGGTAAACAGTGATTCCATCATGGTGATCTAGTTTACAGATTAAAACATTGCACTATTTAATGAGAGTGTAGACCTGCAAGCACAGTAAGAATTACTACGCTTTAGGAGTAGGTAATAGAATAAAACACTGATTTATAAAATGCAGTACCAGCAAGATATGTGCCTTTGAGATTGAGCCTGAACAAACAGGTTCAATTAACAAAATTAAAATTAAAATTTAATTTTAAATTAAAATTTAAAATTTTAATCTCCTGTGAGGCAATGGTACTGGCTATCAAAGCAACTTTTTCTCAGTTTGGTCATTCTGTAGGCTTTTTCTGATTCTTAAAATCAGCTGGTCTTCTAGGGGTAAAATTACCTTTTAAATATTATGAAACTTTTATTCATGAGGGACTAATAAAATCCATGGGAGAAATTTGAAGCCCAATCTCTTTTTAAAAACAGCCAGGCAAAGTAAACTTCTTTTTATAGCTAGCTGTATGTTCAGCTGTTAAGGTGTAGTCTCCTGCCTCTCCCTGTTCATACCTAGAATATACTTTATACCTGTGTATTAAATACTGGGATACAAAAGTAGTTGATATACAAAACGTGCAAGGCTCATGCAAGAAAACTTCCTTAACACTAAGACCCTTTCCTTCCTGGGTGTCTCTTGTATTCTCACAGTTCTGTCTCTTCAGTCATGTACTGTGAAAATGGTTTGGTGCAGCAATTTGCTTTTAGAATAAAGTAGTTAACTCTTTCACTGACTATTCAATATAATAAAGAGTATTAGAAAGTTACTATTAGAAGCATTTTGATTTCAAAGGGAAAGAGGTGAGGTTTTTTTTTTCATTTAATACATTTATTTTTTTTCCATGTTTTAGATAATTATAGCTTACTATATTGATGTAAACTTGGTTCCAAAGCACTGTTAAAAACACCTAGTCTGTCTTATGTCCTTCATGTTGTCCTTTAATGAATAGCTGTAAGCCTGATTAGGGAAACTGACTGGGAATGACTTATCTTTCCATTGTTTCAAGGTGACTTTTTCTCACCAGCAATCTTGTTCTGCAGTGCAGTTTAATACAGTAAGATATAGTATATCATCAAGCAAGGACAAAATCAGTATTTTTTTATCTTGTATTATTTATTTTGTGATTGGTCCAGGCTACATCATCTTGTAGATTTTCATGGCTATCAGCATTCCAAAAATCTAATCTGACTACTAGCCTTCCCTGTCTTCTTTCCCTTTATATTTTTCTCTGGTCTACCAAGAAAATAATTTAGTTTCTTTTTCGAGACACACAGATGTGCACCAGATGGCTTTGGATAGTTTCAAGGACTTGATGAGTTATTGAAGTAATTAGTGTTGGTGTAAGTTTTGTCACCTGACCATAATGCTGCACTGTGTACTCATCACGTTCAAGCTTTTAAAGTATAAAGGTTTATTTTACTAAGACCTTTGATACAGTGCTTCAAATGTCAGTACAGATAATAATTGATATCCACTTCATGGTCAGAAGCTCTTTCATATGTAAAATTTTAGATCTTATACAGGGGATCAAAGGCACTCTACATTTAGGTGATACAATAATTTTATGTTGGAAGGAACGGTAGGATATCATTCAGGGAATGATTTTAATGGTGAATTGGGAGATATTTTTAAAATATGAATATAAGATATTGAAAATGATACAGAAATTGGTACATAAATATGATTTATAGGCTATGAAATTTAAAAAAATTGTGGACATTAATTGAAAAAGGCCTTATCCCATGGGTCTGTGAAGTCTTGCTCTTTTGTGCAAATATCTATTGCCACAGCAGGTTTAATATATTTGGATTTATAGTGTAAGTGTGAGGACAACTCTTAAAAAACTTTGCTTCTGTGTATATTACTTCCAAATTTAGTTTCTTCTGTAATATATATGCCTTCTAGATCTGGTATACAGTATATATTGTTTTGATAGCTAAATATGATTAAAATAAGAAGTAATTACTTCTCTTTGTCCTTGACAGGGGAACAAATCCATTACTTTTATTTTTCAGTGTTGATCACTGTTTATCTGTGTGTCACTTGTAACACAACTGTCTTTGGATGTAGCTGTAACTTAGCTACATTATCACACAGCCCTGGCCTGCATGGTGTAGATATGTTACTTGGTATTTTGATCTGTGAAACAGTTTTTAAGCAAGATATTGTCATCCCCCAAAAACCAAATTTTTTGCAAGTAGAGCAGAATAAGTAACTCCTGTACAGCAAAGTAGTGGGTTGACGTTTTAACAAATAGGAATTCCATGAGATTGCTGGACGCTAATAGCATGTGTAAGTATTTACAGGATTGGAGCTTTTATAAAATCATAAGCAAAATTTGTACTTTCTTTAAGAATCACTGCTTGATCACTTCAGGCCTACCTATACTACTGTTTCCCTTCTGGTTCTGATTAGTTAACCCATGTGTCTTTTAAAGCCCATTTGTTGAACAAATGGGAGAGCTGTGGAGGTATTGGAGCTCCTTGGTGTGGGGAATATCACCCCTTATGTGGATTCAGTCTGCTCTCCGACCACCTCTTCATTTATTTAATATCTGTCTTTATACTGTTAAATATCTGATAAATTCTTAACTCAGGTCTCCCTAGCCACATTAAAAATTAAGCTGCATAACTGGTTCATACAATTATCATACTCTTTTGTTTTGAGGCTGTGTATTTGCAATAATTCACTTTAGTATCTGACTAAGACTTTTCTTTCAGTGAGTGGGAAAGGGTAACGTTCTCCAAAAGAACATTTTGAGCTTTTAGTGTCACAGGACTGACTAACTCTGTGCCTGTCCCCCTCCATTGACTGGAAGGGGCCGAGCAGACCTTTTACAAAAAATGTGGAATTGGCAATACAACCTGCATGCTGCATGTAAGAGTTCATTTATTCTGTTGGGTTAGTGCTCTGTAGTTCAAAACCATTTTGGGGCTGGAGTGTTCTTACCTCTTCCAGGTGTGGGACATTGGAGGACAGCCAAGGTTTCGAAGCATGTGGGAGCGTTACTGCAGAGGAGTCAATGCAGTTGTGTAAGTTTTCTTTTGTATGTCCATAGAAAACGTACTTTGCAATATGTATTATTATAACATTAGGTATTACATTATATTATATATAAATAAAATAGGGATTTTTTTTTTCTGTCTACCTCCATCACATAAGAAGACCCAATACAATAAAGGTAGTGTGTTTTGCACCTGCAGCAACCCAGACATGTAAGTAATTGCATATTCCAGGCCATTTTTTGCCCACAGGCTATATTTAACTCTATCTTCCCGTATCAATAAATTCAGGGCTTATACAACTCTGGATTTTTCTAATGCTGTGGTCAATATCAACATGTTTCTCACATTTCAGGTATTTTAATGCAAATTTCTGCAGTAATGGTCAATACCATAAATAACTGTATTCTCATTGCAGTTACATGGTGGATGCAGCAGACTTAGAAAAAGTAGAAGCCTCGAAGAATGAGCTGCACAGTTTGATAGATAAGCCACAATTGCATGGAATTCCAGTAAGTATTTTCATTAGTATTCTTACCTGAATATCAACAGTGTAGCCTAAATCCTCATGAGTTGGTTTCTCTGGTTTCTTGAAAATACTAGATTATATGTGATGCAGCTTTGATGCATTGAGCGTGCTTAGAAAAATTATTGTGGCTTTTTTTCCATAGTACTCAACAACTTACTAATGCTGCAGTGTGTTTATACATTTTCTTGTCTAAAGGTCAGAATAAATTTGGAAAAATTGTGTTCTCACATGTGGCATTATCAGAAAGTAATTACTTTGAGTCAGTCCCTTGTTGGCTGGGTTTCAGCTGGTGACCCAGGTATGTTTCTGGCAGTATCTTAAGGCATGTGAGATCCATCTTTCTGCAGGTTGGCAGACAGTAATATCAAGTAGTGTCCTCTGCCTGCAGGGATTGTGTAGGAGCTTGGCTTTTTATGTGTCCTGACTTTGACTTAGTATTTCAAACTAAATTGTGTGGAAAAAATGCAAATACGCATCTGTTCTCCAGTTGGAGGTTTCAAAGAATAGTGTATTCAGCTGAAATTCTAATGAGGAATTACGAAGATGGAGACTAATGTTGTTTCTTTAAATGTAATCTGCCAATTTAGGAATCCGGTAGGTTATCATTGGTCTTTATGTTGACACCACCAAGCAAGAGTTCATACCTTGATTATAAGAAAGAAAACAGTTGTACATACAAATGAGGAAGAGGTTGCTCACAAGTTGATGGCTCTTCCTTGGCCCCTTTTTTGTAAGCAGATGTTTGAACACTTGGCCACTACAAGTAATCAAAGTTATCTGAGGATGAGTAGGCAGTGTAAGGACTTAAAGAACGTAGCTGAACTGTGTCAAAACACTGTCAAAGCCACAGAAAGAACTTCCCATAAGATAAACCACCACAACAGGAACTTGAGATATGCAGACGCCACAGCAGGAAGGAGCTAATTCCAGGCCTAATGAAGCTGAAGGTTTAGTTAGCATCTGGATATCCCACCCATCCAGACATTGCCACCATGGCAAACTGGGGGAAAGGAAGTAAGTGTTTATACATACGCCATCTCAAGTTATGGGAATGGCCTTTACACCCCATGGATACCTGGGACTTGGTGTGTATAAGTGGTACCTCCAGTATACAGTCAGTCTCCCTCTCTCTCTCCTCTCCTCCCACTGTTCTCAAAGAAGAATTTTTCAAGTTACTCTCCAGCTTTTTTTATAAGGTTTGCTATTATTGTTGTGATTTTATTTGTTAAATTATCTATTGAACAAATCCTACAGAAATCTGTAGTTACGCTGTTCATGGGGAGTAACATTGTCTGTCCTTTGCACTCTCTTCACGTGCTTTTTTGCTTCTCATTTTTCCTTACTGAAATGATCGGTTTCTCATATCTTCAGTACTATTTAATTAAGTTCCTTGCCTTTTATATGTTATAGTATCACATTTCAAATGCCCAGTCTGACCGGCACAGTAATTTTCAAGGTGCAGTGATGTATTTTTTACTTACTTTTATTTCATATGTAGTAATTAGTATTGAACTTCCTTCAATTTATTGTGCTTAGGATTTGGCACTATAGATTTTAAAGCAACTTTATTAATCTGGACTGCAAGTAATGAGTTTAATATGTTCCAGATTCATGGGATATAATGGGACAGTCTTGACTTAAAATTGCAGCACATCTGGAAAACAATAATGCAAACCTAACTAGAAAAACCTTCCATTGCTTACTTTATCTTAGAATGTGCTCAACCCAATTATCTGACCTTCATTTATACTTGAAGCCTTAAATAGGAACTCTGAAGTTCCACCATCTATTTGGTAAATTTTCTGCATTTCTTGGACTTAATTCCTAATGGCTGCCTTTCAGATTTCTACCACAGATGCTCAAAGTGGAGGGAGAGGAATTGGTCGTTTGGCTGGTGCTTAGGTGATACTTGGTTTGGAGGCTGAGCTGTTCAGTGCATCAGTGTTAAGAAGCAAGGGAACAAAAAAAGGTAGAGAGAATTGTGTCTGGGTTTTTAGGACCCAGCTTCTGCTGCTGGGGCCCTACTTTTGATTAACGTCAGTCTGGTCCTCTAAATTGAATATCCTTTGGTGCCTTGAGTGCACCTGGTGCATGCTCTCTTCCACATTTCTTTGCATTTATTCTGACACCATCCTATAATGCCATCCAGAACGGAGAGGTTCACTTCCAGAGGAGACTTCTGATACTAATACACCCAGAAATAATTTGATCCAGTTTTCAGAGGGTTTACATCCAGCATCTGGCCCTAACTAGTAGTGAGATTTCCATGATGCTCCCACAGTCATTGGTCATTTTGAATATGTCCTCTAGTACATTCTAAATAGCTGCAAGATCCAGAATAATGCCAACAAAAAGTTAAAGACAAAAATAAACTTTCATTGCTCCTGGATTTAATATGCATGTGAATGATGTCTTTCAGGTGTTAGTTCTTGGAAATAAACGAGACCTCCCAGGTGCACTGGATGAGAAGCAGTTAATTGAGAAATTGTAAGTAGCTGGCTTCTGTAAAAAGCTGAGACACT
This sequence comes from Pachycephala philippinensis, assembly GCA_013397055.1. Taxonomy (NCBI): domain Eukaryota; kingdom Metazoa; phylum Chordata; class Aves; order Passeriformes; genus Pachycephala; species Pachycephala philippinensis. Next base: position 470,133 of record VWZT01005002.1, read on the forward strand.
GTGGTATTTGATATGTAAGTCAAAATCATTGGTAGTCTATGGCAATAACTATCTATAAAAGATGCTGTTTTCCATTTTCAGATATTCCACTTCGAGCTCTGCTGGCACCTGATGTAGTGATTTAGGCTGATAACTGATTGCAGTAGAATTCAACCTCTCTTGATTGTTGTTCTGTTTGTGTAAAGTTACTTCAGATAATCCTGTTTTCCCATCACTGAGGATACAACTACTGTGGATAGTAATAGGGTCATTTTGACTTTTCACAGTACATTGCAGTGTCAGTTTAATGCCTGAATGGCATTAGAACAGAACCAGTTCAAACTACTCTTGGTAAATTTAAGCAAGTCAGGTATTTTTGCCATATATCCAAAGCATAATTTAGGGATTACTGAAACTAACAAATTGATGCATAGTAAGCATAATTGTAAAGAAAATACTCAGTTTTGTAAAAATGACCAGTATGGCACTACTTTTGTAAAACAGGTTCACAAGTCACAGAATTTTAATTATTAGAAAGTGAAGTTTTGGTATAATAAGGATGGTCCAAAGTCTGGGCTACTAAACTGGAACTCACAGAATGGCTGAGGTTGGAAGGAACCTCGAGGTCAACTTGTCTATCACCTGCTCAAGCAGAGCCTTTTGCTTCTTGGAGCTGATTGCTCTGGACCGTGTCCAGACAGCTTTTGAACATCTCCAGGGATGGAAACTTTGCAGCCTTACTGGGCAACCTTTGCCAGTGTTTGGTCACTCTCAGAGATAAAAAGTGTTTCTGTGTGTTCAGAGAGACCTTCCTGTGTTTCGGTTCATGGCCATTGCCTCTTGTCCCATCACTGGGCTCCATCTTTTGTTACAGGCTCCCTTCAGATTTTTGTACACATTAATAAGCAGTTCCCTAAGCTTTTTCTTCAGGTTAAACAGTTCCAGCTCTTCAGCCTTTCTTAGTATGTGAGTTGCTCCAGTTCCTTAATTATTTTGGTCATCCTTTATTGGACTCTATCCCATAGATTCATATCCCTCTTGTACTGATGGTGCACAGCTGTCAGGTACAGCCTTACTGGTGCTGAGTAAAAGGAAAGGATCACCTCATTCGGCCTGCTGGCAGCACTCCTAATGCACCCCAGAATACCATTAGCATTTTTATCACACTGCTTGATCATGTTTAAGCTGGTGACCCACCAAGACCCCCAGGTCCTTTTCTGCAAAGCTGCATTTCCAGACAGTTGGCATCTGACATGTGCTGGTGCCTGGGGTTGTTCCTCCCCAGGTGTAGGACTTTGCACTTCCCCTTGTTGAACTGCATGAGGTCCCTGTCAGCCCTTTTCTCCAGCTTGTGGAGGTCCCTCTGGGTGGCAGCACAACCCTCTGGTGTATCAGCCACTCCTCCCAGTTTTCTGTCATCAGCAAATCTGTGCTCTGCCCCATCATTTGCGACAAATGAAGATGTAGAACACGATTGGACCCAATATTGGTTCCTAGTGTACACTGGTAGTCCCTGGACTCCAGCTTGCCTTTGTGCCGGTGATCACCTGCTGTTCAGCCACTTTTCAGTCCACCTCAGCATCTGCGCATCCAACCCATACTTCCTCAGCTTCCTCAGTCTATGGGGATATTATGGAAGACACTGTCAAAGTCTTACTCAAGTCAAGGTGCACAGTATCTGTTGCTCTCCCATCATCTACCAAACTGCAGATTTCATTGTAGAAGGTTAGAGTTGGTCAAGCGTGATTTCCCTTTTGTGAATCCATGCTGACTACTCCTGATCACCTTCTTGTCTGTCACATGCCTGGAAATAGTTTCCAGGATTAGTTGCATCATCAGCTTCCCAGGAATCAAGGTGAGGCTGACTGTCATGTACTTCCCTGGGTCCTCCTTCCTGCTTTTTCTGAAGAGTGGCATTTGCCTTCCTCTACTCTTAGTCACCTCTCCCAGTCGACATGGTTGTTCAAAGCGTATTAAGAGTGGCCTCACAATGATCATCAGCCAGTTCCTTTATCACTTGTAGGTGCATCCCACCAGGGCTGATGGACTTCTCTTTGTCAAGTTTGCTTGTTTATTCCCTGATGTGATCATCTTCCATCAAGGGTACAACATCTTTGCTCCTAACTTACTCTTGATCTCTGAGGCCTGGGGTTTCTGAAGGCTATTCTTGCTAGCAAAGGCAGCATATTCATGTGTTGTGGAACCAGGTCCCCTGTCTCATTGAGCAGTGGGCCCACATTTTCTCCTGTCTTCCATTTGTCACTTTCTAGTTTCCTTTGACATTCCTCATGAGATCCAGCTTCAGTTGGGCTTTGGCTGACCTGCTGGTATCTCTGCATTCTTGGACAATGTTTATTCCTCCCAGGTTACCTGTCTCTGCTTCGACCTTCTGTATGCTTCCTTTTTATTACTGGATTTGCCAAGAGCTTATCGTTCATCCACTTAATGCCTTTTGGCTTTTTTTCCAGGCTTGTTAGGATAGGTTACTCTTAAGTTTGGAGATGAACTTTGAATATTAACCAGCTTTCTTAAGCCCTTCTTTGCTACAGGGCCTTATTACATGGGACTTTTCCAAGCAGATCCCTGAAGAGGCCAAGTCTGCTCCCTGAAGTCCAGGGAGGTCCCTATTTAATTATCTTCTTTACTAGAGTCTTTTGTATGGTCTCCAGACTCCTCAGTGCCTTCAGTCCCCACCTGCTTCAGGAAAATGTTTTGTGCATGTCTGTGTCACTGGTGTGAGGATAAATACATGAAAAAATAACAAAGTGGTCAGAAACTCTGAGGGGGGTAGGAGAATTCCCAAAAAGAAGTTGATTAAGAATCAGTTTCTTCCTAAATGTAGCAGCATCGTTTCAGTAGGAGTCAGATCTGATATATTAAATGTGATATAGTAAACATCCTGAAGATAAATGCTGTGATCATTTGAGTAATGTTATTTTATTATGATTTACTGGAGATAAAAACTCAGAATTCTAAGTGAAAAGAATAAGAGGTGAATCATAAGACATGGGTAATACTTGGTTGCGACCACAAAATGGTATTTTTAGCTTATGGATTTCTGTGGTTTTATTTCTCTCAATTACACTTACCTAATGAGAAATTCAAATTTTTGTGAAATGACTTTATAACCTTTTAATCCTTCTAGTTTAAGAAATGTGTGGTTTTCTGTGTGCAGTGGCATATTTTAAGAATTTAACATCTGAGACTAGAATTGAACCTACTGAGTAAAAAGCAGAAAACATAATTTAATGGAAATTTCTGTTTTCAGCGTTTGTGGAGTTATAACAGTACTTACCATTTTTGTTTCTGTAGAAACCTTTCAGCTATTCAAGACAGAGAAATCTGTTGCTATTCTATTTCCTGTAAAGAGAAGGATAACATAGGTAAGCTGCTTCTGGTGTCATCAATCTATGCTTTGTACTTTGGATCAGATCAGGTTTGAACATCTACCTCCACTATATTATTGAAAATCTCAATTTACATTGTAAGATATTTTGCAAATATTGTATGCGGCTGTATTCGTTTCAACATAGAATTATGTGTAATGTAAAAATAACTTGTAGAAATATTTAGTTCCATGAGAAGTTAATTTGACAGAGACCTTGGGAAAGCATATTTAAAGCCTGGAGTAATTGAATCCTAAACAAGAAACCTGTGTTACTTTAGAAAAAACAGTAGCTGCATATGAAGGCCTTCTAATTATTAGGTGATCCTAAAAAGATTTTGGTGATTTACTCCATACACGGTTTTATTTGGTAAGCAGGTTTTACGTGCATGTGGCTGTTCCTCGAGCTGAGGGACTGGTGCTTTTTTCCAACTGGAAATGCAACGAGTGTATCCTGTAGTCAGTGAAGACCTATCCCCATGAATTTGTCCCACCTGCCTTTGCTTTTTGCCTTTTCCTCTCTTTCCTATCTTCTACTTTCCTGTCCCTTTCCTGTCATGTTCTCCCATTCCCTTCCCTCCAAAGGGCAGGAGGAAGGGATGAAGCACAGGATGAGCCAGCAGCAGCAGCAGTTGCCTGGGGGCATGCTACCTCTGTGCCACCCTTCTCTGCTAAAACAAGCTGGATGGGAGGGATACAGCCTGGATAGATATTTATAGCTGCTACTTGAGGAAGCCAGACTTGATAGAAGAGCTGGGCAGCTCTCTAGGGCTCAGCTGAGTGAGGAACTGTGAGAGAGGGAATGGGAAGAAAGCCAGTTTCTCTCAGCAGCAGAGGAAATTTCCATCCTACACAGAGAGGACCAGGTAGTGGAGATCATGAGGAGACTACCATGGCACCTGGACTTCAGTGAGCTGGGGGAGATTGCAACTGTGTGCACAGATGTTGTCAGGCAGTGAGGGCTTCTCCTGGAAGTGGTGTACATGACTTGGGTATGTTAGTTTGAAGGAGACCAGACCCAGGTTTGCTGCAGTTTGGGGTGCAACTGCTACCTCTGAACGAGGGAAATGCATAGAAGGTGCTGTTACACTGGGGAAGGTCAGACTTCAGGAGATAAGGACTGTGGAAGACAACACAGGATAATCTCAGTAGTTGAAGGGCAGTGAACGTGATCAAAGTTTTCGAAATGCTGTGCTTGATCCTTGTCAAATTGGCAAGGCTGCAGTGGAGATTCTCAAAAGTGGGATTGTGACTAGAAACTAGTAAAAACAGCTTAAATTCTGAAAGAATCCTGGAGAAAATAGGTTTTGATCCTGGTCCATTTATATGGATGTCCTGGAGGAGAAAAGCATGCAACAAAAAGCATGCGAAAATTTGCATGAAAGAGTGATCATTAATGCAGAACAGTGTAGATCACTTACTTGTGGAAGTTCTGGGAGCAGTGATGAAAAAGACTCAAATCCTAACTGAGAATTGGTCAAGTATCTTCCAGTGTAATATTGTGTCTAGAAAGACTAGCCAGGTTCTTGAATATTTGCCAAAAACAAAATTAAAAATAGGAGCACACTGCGTATACCATGTGTGTTTGGGACTGTGTGAGCATTGTTGGAGCACCGTGTGCCATATTTTGAGGAAGACCTTGAGAAAAGAGATTGGGTGAGAAGCTAGGGAGACCAAAGAGCTGGAAAGTACCATTTATAATGAAAGACTATAATGCAAATATATTTAGCTTATTAAATTGATGAAACTACTAGTCTGTTAAGGAGAAGAATGGGAGCTGTCTTCTTCCTCTGCATGTTTGATTGATGTCAGTGCAGTTGAATGAGATGATACTGGTTTTTCTGCAGCCTAGCTAACTGGTCTCATCCGAAGGTGTAGGTGTAAGGCTGCCAATTACTGTGTCCTGAGAGACTGTGGAAGATTATTATATAGTTACTAGCTTTGCTATAAGTGCTGTGGGTTGCTGTTACCTGCAGTCTCAGTGCCTAAGCTGGTCTGCCAAGGATATTCATGGAGTGCTGTCTTGAACTTAGGACAAATATGGCAACAAATTTCAATTTGAGGGCTAGAGCTGCTGCTGCCCCCTGACATCCTTCCTGCCTTCCTGACAGATGTTACTGCCTTGAGGCAAGAACATCTAATCTGCTCATGAATCAGTTTGTGAAGTGCTGCAGTTTTCAGCTCAATGCATTAGATTGCATCAGGAGGGGTGCCAATTTCAGCTATCAAATTTTAGTCCAATGTTGCATGTCTTTCAGAGACCTTGGACTCCTACAACCTACCTAAATAGCTTCTTAATGTATTGTCAGATGTTTGGCCTTCTCATTCCTTCTGTTTGTGTATTTGCCTTTGTTCTCACACAGCATTTCATTCTAGTCTGGATTTTACAGTTCATTTTATGGTCATCTTAAATCTTTGCTTTTTCAACAGTTCCTTATCTATGGCTTAGAGAACTTGATGTCAGTCATCATATTTCAAGAATGCAAAATGCGCATGATTTAAAAACATACAAAAAATAACTAGAAGAGGGCCACCTGCAGGTTTAAGTTCTGAACTTAATTATGTGTGAATGAGAACCTGTGGTTTCTGGGTTTTGTCTGGTTGGGGTTTTTGTATTTTTATTAACCTGCTGGTATTCTGTTGTGCTTCTACAGTCTGCAAACAGGCTGCTGAGTTTTTCATTTTGTTTCATCTATCCCGGCAGACATAACATTGCAGTGGCTTATTCAGCACTCCAAATCAAGAAACTGTTGAAGAAAACTTCTGCTGAAGATAACTCTTCCCCAATCACTTTGACTCCTATCAGCTATACACACTGAAAAGATAAGGAATGCAACTGTCTACTACCAGGACTCACTGTGGTCACGTTTGTTAACAGAAGTAAATCTGAGTTGTAACTTGTCTGTCTATTTTGATTCTTTTTTTTTTTTTGTTTTGGAATCCAGATATTTGTCTGCCTAGGTGAAATTCCTGAACGCCTTAATACATGACTGGAAGAAATCAATTTTTCGAGCTGAAATGTTTTTAGTTTATGCATGCAAATTGTCAAATACATAGTAATTTTTTTCTAATTTGAAACTGAATAAACTGTGCAGTGGAAACAAATGACTGGGTTTTTTGAGTGTAGCATATAATTATTCATACAGAATGTTTTCCCTGCGAACACATGTAGTTAAATACTAATAATCAATTAAAACTATAATTAAGAGCTGCTTATTTGAACAAAATGCTGATACTCAGAACACTTTCAAATACTCTGGAGAGAAGTTATTTATGAAGTTATGTATCTGTAGTTACTTAGTTTTTCCAGTCACTAATGTGAATTATTCATATGAATATTCTTTTGGATTTGAAAACTAGAACAAATTCTAGACAATCCTGTCCTTTTTTATTGGGAGAGGAAAGAGGCTGGAATTGCAGTGGGTATTTTTCTTAAACACAGAGTGAAATAGAGAGCAGGTGAGATCATGTGCAATCCTCTTTGACATTATTAACCCCCAAATTCCTGAATTTCCTAAGCGTTTTTACTGTAAATGAAATTATTTTCATGGTGTTTCTGGACTACTCTGTCCATTCCTGAACCTTTAGAATTTTCAAGTATGCAACATAAAATAGCTGGGCTCTGAAGTAGGATTAGTCCTTTTGAAACAGATTAAAGAAGCAATTCACTTTTTAAATTTTGATGGTTTGCTAACATCTTACAGATACTTCCTTCCAAGTGCTTCACTTAAAAAGCACTCTGATGGAAACTTTTCTGTGAGTATGGAAATTCTATTACATATGGAAAGTTCACATCAAGAAATAGTAGACAGACACTCAGTCGCCAAGTGTTTCAAGGACACTTCTAGATCTAAGAGGGAGAAGTCCAGGCATGGTGTTCTAAAGATGCAGAAAATCAATCCATTGCTATAGTATTGAAAGGGCTGTAAGTCATTTATGCAGTTCTTGCACTTAAGTACATGAACTATAGAAATAGCAACATTTTTTTTGTCACTTGTATTTGAGGATGCTTTTAGGCTAGTGGCTCTGATAAGCTGCTAAAAACATATGGCACAGACTTGATAAAATCTTTCTTGAGTGTCATCAGAATGGTACTACAAACATGATAAACACTATAGCACTTGATAATATTTGCAGTCTTACTTGCAGAGGCATGGCCACGGGGGCTCGTTGTTCTGTGGTAACATGAAAATAATTTGACCAGCTGTTGAGTGCTCAGTACAGAAGTGGTGGATGCTCCTGAAATGGGATGTTGCAAATGACCTTCCAAAATCTGACATGTAATCCATGTAGTGGCAATTTGTATGGTGGAAAAACAGCACTCAATGGCAAAGGTGACGAATTTCAAATGCTCTTGTTGCTCATGGACTTTTGAAGGAGTAGAGCCATTGCAAATTATACTGGAATTGCACTCACTATCCATACAACACATGAGAAGAGCTACTTCTGTACCAGTGGTCTCAATATCCTCCCTGTCATTGTGCTTTTTGGCAGTAGTGCCTCATCCTTCAGAACTATCATCCTGGCGTGGAAAGTCATGCTTCTGGCATAAAAGCTCCACTTAACATCTCACTGAATCACTCCTTAATCTGGACCTCTCTCACCCCTTTGCTGCAGGAGGCTTGTGGGAGTGGACACAACTTCTTTGCAGGTTTATTGCATTTGGAAAGAAAAGCAGTTGCTTTGCTCAGTGTAGTATTTCCTTGGGAGGTGACCAAAGAAGTTAACTTCCTGTGTGTGGTATACGCATCATCAAGTACCAGTGCAAGCTGAGGACAACCTGTGGAGCGAGGAGGTCAGGTTCCAGATTGGCTGAACAAATCTTTGGGAATAAGAGGTGAAAACTAGCAGTTTTGTTATTAAAATTATGCCATTATACAGCATATGCTGATTTTTTTTCCTCATTTCTCCTACTATGTGACCTTGTATCCAAACCTTAGGCAAATCAGTGCAGGCACTGGTCTCACTGTTCCCATTTGCAACAGCCTGTCTGTTTTTCAACAATGTGCCTTCAAGTGATTTTTCAGAATGGGCTTAGCTGGAGGTGAATGTTTACTGTCACATTCAATAGCTTTGTGGGAGAGATGAATTGTAGATGACCGTGATATCTTATTTCTGAGACTCTCTATTGCCAGGAAGCATTACAGAGATCTTGACCACTGGAGACATTACTGGAGCAAAATTGTTTGGAGAGGTCACAAACACGTCTGCCAGGGAGCCTCTGTGCAGGGAGTGTCCCCTTGTTCAGGCAGCAGTACATAATGCAGTGCCTTGCATGGATCCACACGAGGAGTGTTTCAGAAGCAGGGAGGGCATGCAGAGACAAGGAGTGGCCACACTGCTTTCTGCTCGTCAGTGCTCCGAGAAGGTGGCTGCAAGACAGAGCAGCAGAGGTTGCTGTTGTGCTCTGGCTCTGCTTGGGAAGTGGTGAGTGCCCTGCAGTGCTCAGAGGTCCTGATTCCCAGGCATGTGTGGTGCTGGCAGTCTGATCTACATGCACAACATCCTCCAGGCTCTGGGAAAAGAGCAGTGTTGGGGGATGTGGGCAGCTGAGGAGCTAGGACTGACCTTCAGTTTAGGTATAGCTAGAAACCCCAGACCCTACAGTATCAAGAACCCTGAAACAGCACAAGTGTAACAGTGATACAGACATGTTTCACATCCCTTTTTTCCTTCTGCAAGTGTAGGAACAGTTTTAACTGTTACTCAGGGCTATAAAGGACCACCAGGTGTCAACCATCTGTTTTACTTCCAGCACATTTTATTTATTAATTTTTTTTCCTGCTAGTGATGTAATTTCCCCCATATTTCTTTTTCATTTGCATTGTGTATTTTAAGAAGAATCCTGAACATAAAATTTTAGTTAAATGGAATTTAAAAACCCCCCCAAAGTCAATTTTTTTAACAAATGCACTATAAAACTTCTATATTTGTTACAGAGAGCAGTGACACATGCATAATTTGTTCCTAAATAAGCTATTTTGTAAGATGCTGTTTTTTCAGTCACCTGAGCAGCATATTAAATTGAATGCCTCTGTTCTGTTCTTTAGGACAGTGTGTATGTACCAGCTGTCACAAGACTTTCGAGCAGGTGATGGAACATATACAAGAATTGTGTATAGTGACCCCAAAATTTTAAAGTTTGGGAAACAGAACAGACTGTACTTTTGGCCCATGTCTCCACCAAGGTTCTTCTGCCTCTTGCTGTGCCCCAGCCTGGTCAGTGTCACGCAGACTGTGATCCTGCAAGGGCCAGCATAACAAACTCTGCCTAGCTCAGGCCATGATATCATCGCTTGGAAGCCTGTAAGGGAATGGGGTTTGTGTGAAGGGCTGGCTTCTGGCTCTTTTCTGCACCGTGGTTTCCAGGCCAATTCATGCCTTGGAGTCAGTAAGTATCCATCTATACAGTATACCCGTGCAGCACTTGTTCCTGTGGATTTGTCTCACTCAAATGCCTTCAAAGAGCTGCACACATTTGTACTTTTCCCTTCAGAGATCCCAGGGTACACTGACAGGAGCCTTCTTATCTCTCCATTATATTTTTATGTTTGGGACCTAAGATGCAGACACACTCTTCTATGGGGAGTGCTTGCAAATCCAGTCTAGAACAGGAGGTCAACAGCATGGAGTGGTTGGTGAAGGACAAGATATTGAAAGCAAGTAAGTATGAAATGTCCTTACATTGTCCTTTCTTATGGGGAAGGATGGTTTTAAGATCTGTAGGGCAATGAATAAGAACAAATATCATGTGACATCAAATATATGATCAAATTTTATCCTTGGCAAGAGATGGTGTTGTATTATGCAAATCAAATTATTCACGTCATCATAGACTAACCACTAGTAAACTAAAGGAAAATTATTGCAGGTTCTCAGAAGATATGGTCATCTAAAAGCCTCAGGGCATGGGACAAAGTGGAACTACTTTTTCCTCCACTGCAGAAGAATTGGAATATCTGTGAGGAGTCATACATACTCTGTTCCCTCAGCAGATACAAGGACTCCATGACAGACTGCAGACTGGATGCTGTTGCGTTTTCAGCTTTCAGTAGAAGCCTTTCCAGATTACTTGTGACATACTGGCAATGGTTTTACCCTCAAAAGCAGTGAGCTCTGCCTTTCTTGGTTGGCCCCCTGCCAAGACAGGCTTTTTCTCCTGCAACTAAGACAAGTGACCTGACAGTTGTCCATCCTGGCTTTAACCCTCTTCAGGAGCTGCTGCTTATTTCCATTCTCTCTGCACTTTGATTCCTGGCAAAATGGGCATAATCCAAAGAGTCTTCTTGGTGCTAAAGTCATCTTGAAAGGAAACATCATATCCCACTTTTTGAGGACATTGTCTTCATTGCAGCATCACATATGGGATCACAGGTAGAAAAGGAAATCTGGAATTGGGCTAACAAGAAAAGCAGAAGAGGAAATGCAGTCCAAGTTGTATGGGCGATGTGAGAAAACATGATCTTGTGGTGTGCTACCATCAGGGACAGTCCCTTCACCAGTCCCCTGTTCTGCAAAGAGCTGGGGCAGAGCCAAGCAGCAGACAATGGCAGCACTTGTGGGCTGCATACAGTGTCCAAACCCCTCACTTTCCTTAACCTTTTCTCTTCCTGTGTGGTTGTGTTTTCCTGGCCCTGGCAATGCTGCCTCTCTTGCCTTTTCAGGTGTGGCTGCTGAGCAGGTCTCCACCAGCTCCTGGGGAAGGGAAGAAATCTGATGCCACCACAGCCATGTGGCAGCCAAGGGGGTTTGCCAGCACCTCCCTCAAGGCTCAATGCTTGCTGAGCCTTGCAGGCCTGATGGCTGGAAAATGAAAAAGGACAGGAGATGTGCAGCTCATGGCAGCCATCTGTGAGTCTCTGTTCTCCGCTTGGAAAGGAGGGAGCAGGATAAGGAAGGCTACTGCCCTGCTGTATGGTTTCCCCAGGATGAGCTGGGTGCCAGACTCTTTGTGACATGATTAGGTAATCCTCCTTGCAGGCACCTGGCAGTGCACTTGTTCTGATGAAGGGTGGGGCTGGGATCACTTCTTGTGTCTGAGAAATTTTGAAGAAGCACGGCTTCTAAGGGAGTGGACAGGCAGTCCTGTGACATCCCATGGAACAGACTCTGTCCAGCTGCTGCTGGGATGCACTGGTGGCCTTGGTCCCTCTGGTGGTGACTGTGTCAGCCAGCAGAAGCATTTGAATTTGCACTGAAAAAAAACATTCAGAAGGGTTAGCCATCTCTGTACAGATTTCCCCAATGTCTCTCCAAGGCCATGACAGTGTGGACAAGGTGTGTTGTAATAATTCAGTTTGAGAGCTGCTGCTCTAGATGGGTCTGCTTTTCATGGCTTTTCATGTGTCCAGCACATCCTGTGATGGAGTCAAAGCTCCACTGAGTTGAAGAAATAGGGAAGTGATTTCTCTGTAATCTTTGAACACCTAATCCTTGCTAATAGAGGCAATTTATCCCCGGGACTCAAAGGTAGTCATTTAGAAAATGCTTTTGTTTTTTGACTGAGTTGGACCAGATTGCACCTAGTGCATGTAATTTTGCAAAATGGTCCCCAAGGAGGGTAGCTCATCTATCTTGGAGTTTGAAAAACTGAAGCACTATGACGCATCTATGTAGGCAGTATACTTTGTCTGGATAAGGTATTTACAGATCAGTGCACTTGAAGTAAGTGGGTTTGTTAAGCAGCATTGCCTGACTCTTTTCTCATTGTTATCTATAGATTTCAGGGAAAGTATTTTCACTTTAGTGGAAAGCAAGTCAATACATTTCCCTAATCCATCCTTCAGTGTAAAACCAGGCACATACACTGCTGGTATTTAAAGTTACTTACCAATTAAAGGACAAGAAATCTAAGTTTGCAGCATGTCACTTGATTTGGAGGCTACATGGTACAGCCATATTGGACCAAGAACCTTGCTACAGAGATTCAAGAATGAAAGAGCTCCCATGTTTTTGAACAGCCTGTTCCTTCTAATGTTGATAGCTTTACCTAAGCAAGGTTATCCTCCTTATATGCTATGGAGAAGTTGTCCTCTAGTCTGAAAAAGAGACTGGAGTAAATCCTAAGGCAGTCAAGACCATTTATGCAGCATCTTGTGCCTTCCTTCATCTTTTTTCTTCTTCCCTAAGTTCGTAGCAGTAGGACTTGAATAGAGTATTCTAAAACACCCAAATAGCTGTATTTTTTTTTCTTTATTTTTTTTTTGGCAGGTGTGGTGAAGTCTAGCAGTGAGATGCTGTGTGTCAGCTTCCCCTTTCTACTCACATATGGACACAGAAATTCTAGGGATGAGTAGATCTCACAGAGTAAACGGATGCTTCTGTATCCAGAAATGCAGCTTTTTGGCTAAGAAAGAGGTGATCTGATGCCTCTATAGTTCAGAACACAGCATAGAAATACAAATATATGTATGTATTAGTGCATGAAGTAGTTGAATGTATACCAGGCATAGGCAAAGAGGATTTCTTGGCATCTGTTGGACAATACGTAAGTGTATTCTTCAAAAAATAGCTAAAACGAGACTTTTAGGAAAACAGTCATTCCTTTTCAGTCCCTAGAGAGCAGAAAATTGTGTTTTGAAGGCTTAAGCTTTACCTTTATTTTAAACCCTTAGCCCAATTCCACACACTAGGTCTTGATCCATTCACAACCCCAAACACACATGCAGCAACTTTGATGGGGTATAAAAGTGTACATCCATGTACTTTATGTATAGTTGTACATGCAGATGGGTAGTTGGCTGCCCTCCTACTTGAGTAAGGTCAAAATTAACCAGATGTTTGGAAGGAGGGGTCATCAGTCGCAAGGAAGAAAGAGCCCCACATGCCCTCTCTTCTGTAGAAATTAATATGGATTATCTGTAAGCATTTTTGGTGAAATTATGCTGCACAGAGGTCTGTAAGTGCTCCAGAAAGAATCTATCCAGATGGTCCATGTTAATTTTGATATTTATTATACACTGTGCCACATAATTCAGCTTCCAGATCAGATGAGTTAAGAGCCTGTAATACCACTCCACATCTGATCTTGGATCATTCCTCAGCACCCCAGAGTTCAGTTCCCAAACTATAACTCTGCCCGTTTTCTTGGTATGCAGCAGATGGAAAATGCCCTGAGCATCCTGGGTCTGACTATTAATCTGAAGACTGCCACATTAAGACAACTTTCATGTTTCTACAACCTCAGCTTCCATGCTGAGTGAAGGAAGCCATTTTTATCATGCACCTGTTTATCAGCTGATTTATCCCCTTGTGCTGTACAGAAAAATCCACTGGTTTTCTGGAGGACCTCCTGAGGAGCAGAGAAATGGATTGGTCAAAAGGTAAGTTTCATTTGCCTTTCAAAATTGCATCATCTGTGAGAAAGATGAATTACTGTCACTGTAAAGCAAGTCTCCCATGAAATGAAATGGAGGAAAATACATTCTTAATATAAAATTCTCAGGAGGGCTGTCTTCTATTTCCAGGACCTGAGAGCTTGATTTTGTTCGTTTTGCTTGTGAGAAAGCCAGATATTCCACACAGTGAGCCTTTTAACTTTTTTATCATCTCAGATCCTATTTCTTTGGCTCTGCACATTCTTTCCTGCACTCTGAGATTTTTTCAGTGTTTATGACCCAACCTGTATTGAACTTCTGAAATGTTATGACTTGTGAGTTTTAACCTTTTGGGTTAGCAGCTGTCTCTTTCTTAAAGGCACTGAGGGACAAAAAAATTGATAGAATATAAAATCTCTCTCTTTGGGGATACTGTTTCAGTTAATATAGTGATGATTTACTGAATGCCTAACATCCAGAAGTGCTTTATGTTTTGCCCATGACCATCAGCAAATGTGCATGACTTATTCTACATATCATTCATATCGCTGCTAATCTCCTTGGTCTATTTGCTTCATGGTCTAGAAAGTAAAGGTATCTTATCTGTGAAAAGTTAAGGTTAGCATATCACACAGCATGGGTCAGGTTGGAAGGGACCGCAGTGGATCATCTGCTCCAACCTCCCTGCTCAAGCAGGGTCATCCCAGACCACATTGCATGAGATTGTGTCCAGACACTTCTTGAGTATCTCCAGTGAGGGAGACTCCACAGCCTCTCTTAGCAACCTGTTCCTGTGCTCGGTCACTGCACAGTAAAGAAGTTCTTCCTCATATTCAAGAGGAATTTTCTGTGCTTCAGTTTCTGCCCATTGCCTCATTGCCTCATTTCTGCCCATTGTCCTATTGCTCAGCACTACTGAGAAGAGCCTGGCTCCATCCTCTTGGCACCCTCCCTTCAGATATTTATAGACATTTGATGAGGTCACCTCCCAGCTGTCTGTTCTAGAGGCTGAACAGGCCCAGCTCCCTCAGCCTTTCCTCTTAACAGACATGCTCTAGTCCCTTAATTATCTTTGTTACTCTCTGCTGGACCCACTCCAGGGGCTCCATTTCTCTTCTCCTGAGAAGCCCAGGATTGAAAACAATACTCCAGGTGTGGCCTCACCAGGGGCAGAGTAAAGGGGCAGGATCACCTTCCTTGATGTCTGTCAATGCTGTTTCTGACGCACCCCAGGATTCCATTTGCCATCTTGGCTACAAGGACACACTGCTGTTGCACTGAAGGTTTGTTGTCCAACAGAACCTCCAGACCCCTCTCTGCAGAGCTGCTTTCCAGCAGGTTGCTCCCCCGTGGTACTGGTAACCTGGGGTTATTCTTCCCCAGCTGCACAACCCGTTCAGGCTGGGAGGCAGAAAAGCAACCGGAAGGCATTTTCATAAGTGGAAGAATGAAATCACCTAATGTGTTCTTAACCTTCTTTAACTTCTCAAACTCTCTTCATTCTCATTTCTCTGATAAGTAGGAAGTCCTAAAGCTGTTTTTCATGCATTTGACAAAACACTATTACATGCTTCATTTGCATCAATTACACAAAAAGCAGAGCTGAATGGCCTGTAAGTGGGGGTAGAATGACACCTTTAGTGCTTCAAGAAAGCAATATTTAATAAAGACTACTCAGAAAGATCTATAGTGCTAGCACCAACAATTCTCTCTGAAAATACTGTGCTTTGGAAATATAGGAATGGAGAAAGAGAATGGAATGCATTTGTGACTTACATTTTAAAGATATTGCTGAAGAGATTAGCAATTAATCCCATACACATTTGCAATTTCATTGCTTGGAGTATTTATCTGAAATCACATTATAGTAAGGTCACTGAAGCCCTTTTTTCCTTTGTGTTTATATGATCATCTGGAAATATTTTATGAGTGGGTTTATAGGTTTCTATAAACAAAAACCAACAAATTAAAAGAATTGAGGAACAAGGCAGGCTTTATTGAGGGGAGTGATTATCATTCATAAGAACTTTGTTTTTCTGCTAATTTTCTTACTGGTGTGGATTAATTGGTTTTCATTGAAAATAAAGTCAAGCTGTCACACTGCCTTACATGTACCAAAACAAAGTTCAAAGTCGTAGTTCAGTCTATGTTGAACTAAGCATAAAAGAGGGAAAACACAAACAAAATAATGCTGCAGTAGTCAAACTGTTGGGAAACTGATTGCTAATTAAATCTGGCATAACTGTCAAAATAACGGTGCAATACATTTGAGAAATGAGACTCCAAAGTCACATGTAAGAAATCTGGGCATCAGAATTTCGCAATTTACTTGAGCTGTAAACTAATAAATCAATGTCTTTAATATGAGAGGAAAGATGAGGGAACAGCAAGAGATATTTTCACACTGCACAGAACTAAAGGTATTAATAATTTTAGTGGATATTTTTAATGACATTTAATTGTCATACTTTAAGTCTTAAACAGAGGATTTTAATGGGCACAGTAAAATTTTTGCCATTCGTTTTCAGTGCAATAAAATTAAATGCCTGATGCTTAGCTGGTTGTGGTGGTTAGTTTGCATTTTTACTTTTTGTGAGATAAGGANTGGAGTCACGGATACACTGTTTGAGGCTCAAATCCCTTATTTTGAATCAAGTGCAGCCAATCTGCACTATCAAACGCTGCAAACAGAGAAACATTCTCTGTAAAACCTCGAGTGGGAATAGCATCTTTTGGGGAGGAGAATTGGAGGTCATCATTGATGGCTGAAGTTTGCTGGTCCAGGGGCTAATGAAAACTGACAGATTACTCCTCAGGAAAAAAAATAACTCCTTGCAAAAATAACAACCATGCAAATTAATATGATACACAAAGGGGGTGAAGATTTATGTGGCTGTTTCCTGCATCCCTTTCATCTGGCTTCCTTTTTTTGTGCTGCTCCCTAATGATGCTCATTTGTCTGCTTCACTTACTGCTGCCTCCCCTTCCTCTCATGACAGTCCACTACTGCTGGGGCACACGGGGCTGCATCTTCCTGGCCTCTCTCAATCCACACTGAGGTGTTTTTGATGGCAGTCGAGCTGTTGCAGCTGAGGAAGCTCCTTTGCCCATCTCTTCATGCCACTTCTCTGCCAGAGTTGATCTCCTCACAGAGAGCACCACAGGTGCAGGGATGGGCTGCAGCTGCAGCAGGTCACAGCCTTGGTGTTGTGTTAGTTAGCAATCTGTGAGTTGCTGAGCTTGGAGTGAGCTGGTTTATTGCCTCCTTGGTTAACCTCTGCCTGCCAGGCTTCAACCTGACAGAAACAGTGAGGCAGAGCTGGGCTGCTGAGGTGGCATCCCAAGTCCATGCAGATCAGCAGGAAGATTCCTACTGCTTTTAATGAAAATAGGACACTGGCTATAGATTACCCACAAGACTCAATTCTGTTGTGACTTTTACAAAGAGTTAGGAGATCCACTTGAGCAAAACATGAGTCAAGCTCTCATTTCTGTCCCACCATATGGCACCTTAACTCAGCTGAGATATAATGCAGTTACCTTTCTCTACTTCCATCTTCCTTCTTACAGTCCCTCCCTATTCTCTCTGCTCTGGTGCATCTGAAATGAGATTCTGGCTTCTTAGAACAAAGTCCCTGGCTTTCCATTTAAAATGCAAGATGTTAGCCTTTTTGAGATGTTGTGATATGATAAATGTATAATGGAAAATCTGTTTTCTGCACTTAGCTGGAGAGTAATTAATCTTAGGGCTTTTTCCTTCCTTCTGGGAATGGAACTATCAGCTACTTCCTGAGGATGAGAGGCAGATGGCAAGAGGTAGCTTTCTTGATGAAGTGAGATGCATGATGGATTTCTCTGAAGATACTGATACTGAGCAGGGTCTGTATATGAACAGAATGAAGCAAAAGAGAGGGAAAGGGAGGAGGACTGAGGAAAACCACATCATTGACCCCTTGTCCCTCAAAGGCAGGAACAGCTTGCTCTGAAGGTTGTTGTAAATTAGTTGGTTCACTGTTGTATTTGCTCTCAATCTAAATAGCAGAACATATGTACAAGATACATGTGTAAGTACACACACACACATGTACACATGCCTGTATAGCATTACAGCTGATGCACTTTTTATTTAAATATATGATATAATATATTAATGAGCTTTGGACTGAAGTTTGAGCTTTTCATAGTGCAATATGAACATCTGTTTTGGTAAAAACCCATCAGCATTAGATGATTTGCTAAATTCCTTACTCAAGTATGGGAGACCTATTAAAAATAAATGCTCATTTACTTTCATTTCTGCACATTTGTGGCTTTGTATTTTGCAAATGTGTTTTCTGCCTTGTGTTTAGCAAATTAGCACTTTTTTTTGCTTTCACGTTAAGAGATATGAGAATATATTATGAAATAAAGCTATGTTTAGAAATCTCATGAGATAAAGCTATTTTTAAGGTCACTTTCAGATGTCAAGGCATCCCTTTCCTGCATACATTATCATCTTTTGAAACAGGACATTGGGAAACCTAACAAGTCCTTGACTCCCTAGAGCATTGCTCTTGGTTGGGAAGGGTTTAAGAGTGATGGACATGTTTTTATATTAGCTGCACAGGTTGGTTTGCAAGCTACTGCTGTGGCCGATGGGTTTTCCTGTGACCAGTGGAGTGCAGGGAAGTTCTCTGGCCTATGTCAGGGTGTGGCCATGCAGGTAAAGTGCAGGAGTTTTCAAGATCTTATGGCAGTCACACTACTAGATGTTTGAAGAGGCTTGTGAAATCTGCTGTTGAATATACGTGAAGAAATTTTTAAGCAAATGTTGCCACAATCTACACTAAAGACCTCCAAACTCTTCCATGGACATGTGTCCTCTCTTTTTGCTAAGACTTCTGTTAAATACTGAGTGGGTGAAAAAAAACCCCAACCTACCAGTCCTTGGCAAAAGACTTCAGAACCTTCGGATTACAAAAGAATTTAAAAAAGTGCATAGATTTCACATGCTTTTTACAACTGAAGCATCATTTGGTTTTGGAAGTTTCAGCAACTCAGCATAAGCTGTTACTTACACCTTTGGGGTTGTATCTGATAGTCCCTTGAGTATTATCCACTTGATTCAATCTCTTTTGCAACAAGTGTTGATCCTTTTAATGTACATAGAACCTGGAGTTGATATAGCCAAGAACTCCTTTCTGTCTCTGGGAGAAATTTCTTTTCTTTGCCACCTGGAGACATTTGTGTCCTGCTGTGTTTATTAAACTGCTGGCCTAGATATTGCTGAAATAGATAGCTTTGGGGTGACAGGGGGATATGTATATACCAAAAATATTTTTTTACCACTAGTTTGCTCTAGCTGAGGTTACATGTAGAGACAGTGAATGAAAGAAAACTCAGAATATATTCTTTTGCAATTACAGAGAAACTAAATTTGCCTTGTAAGTCAATGGACTGCTAGTTTTATTGCTTATTTTTCTTTTCTAATCTCTTTTACAAGCTAAATATTTAACAGGTATAATGTAAAACTTAACCTGAAGAAATGGGCAAAGTGCGTTCTCCTCAGAAACGCACTATGCCCAAAGCAGTAAGCAATGAAATGTCCTCCACATTCTCTTTTCTGGAGAGGAAAAATAAACTAAGGTATTTTGAGATGTATACATATTGGTGTCAAAATACAGTAGTTGCTCAAAGCAAATTTCATCCTGCTTTTGATAATGGAGTAGCATTCAGGATGGATACTACAGCCATATATTTTCAAGCTAGGAGGGCTAAGTGGCAGAAAGATAAATTGGTTATCCAGAATCATTCACATGTTCTGTTTGCCACCAGCTGATGTACCTTCATCATTCTCCCCAGAGACTAATAGTGATATTTTCCATTGTCTTTGTGACAGATCCTGAGCTGAGTTCAAGGGATTGCAACAAGATAAATCTATTTAAACCAACATAAATCACTGGTAAGATTTGGGGCTACTTTCCTTCTTTTTTTTCTTTTCTTTCTTTTCCTGTAGGCTTTCCTGTTACCTGCTTGGCAGTGCGTTAGAGTGAATGCTATGTTCATTATTGGTCAGAGCAGTAAGTTTGCTGAAATTCTGTCTCTTCACTGAAAAGAACAGCAACAACCACTCCATCGTTTGGGAGCAACTGAGAAATACTTGAATGCTGTTTGCTCCATGGAAAATCTATTTTTATCTTAACTGATTTGGATTAATGCAGTGAAAGCAGGGACTTCCTTAGTTCTTCACTGTTCCTTGAATATGTTAGAATATTTTTTTTTTAATACATTATCTTAGAATGGTGGCTTTTAGCTAATACCTTTATAAAATGAAGTTATCCCTTGAAACATGAACTAAGATCCTGCAGTACCCAGAGAAAGGGAACAGCTTTCTGTGGAGTGACTTTGTTTGCAGTGTGACAGAGACACACAATTTTGGTGCAGGATGTCACTGATTGTGAGACAGACTTCATAGAGCAAGTACCAGGCAGATCCTGCTGGCACTTCAGGTGCAACAGGATGAAAGACCCCACAGGTTTGGGATGGATCAGAACTGTCTCTGCTCATGCCATTTCAGACAAAGCTGTTAATTTAGAATGACTCTAGCACATGTTGGATAAATGCAAATAAAAGTGTCAGGTATCTTCTTCATTGCTATTTTGCAGACTACAATCACTGATGTATTCAAGCTACAACCTTCCCTCTGCCTATTGTATTGTGATAAAATTGGACAAAGATTTATTTTTCTATTAAATTCCATTCCTTTTTTAAAATTCAGCTTTCTAACCCAGAGAGCTGCAAATTCTCTGAATAGCTGTCAGGACTACATTCAGGATCTTTGATGACATGGAAGCAGTACTTCTGGAGAGGTCTCCATCATCCCAGAGAGGTCCCCTATATGTGCACAGGCTGGCTATATGACATGCACAGTAAAATCCAGTCAGAGTCTTTGAACATATGGCACAGCAACAACTGTGCTGCACAGATGGAGTGAATGGGGTGATTTATCTGTTCATGTGCAGCAGCAGCTTCTGAGACACACCACAGTCACTATGGCCATGGACCATGTAAGATGCTAGCTGGGATGAACAGCCGTTCCAGTACTGATTAATGCATCCTGTGACCATTCCAAGCAGGCTTTCATCCTTATGCTGAAAGATGACATTAGCACTCTGTTATCTGCCTATACGATGTTGAGCATAATAGGAACCCTGAGTCAGGTTCACAGGTATTAACAAGATAGAGCAAAATACTAACTTATATTCAGTCTTGAAAGTTACCTGGTCATGAGAGCCTGATCTCAGTGTCTCAGCAAGTTTTGTCCTGGGGATCTTGCTGGAGACCTTCAGTCTCTGTAAGAGACTGAAGAATCACAGAATCACAGAATATGCTGAGTTGAAAGGGCCCCACAAGGATCATCGAGGCCAGCTCCTGGCCCTGCACAGGACAGCCCCAAGGGTCACACCATGTGTCTGAGAGCACTGTCCAAACACATCTTGAACTCTGTCAGGCTTGGTGCTGTGACCATGTCTCTGGGGAGCCTGTTCCAGTGACTAACCATCCTCTGGGTGAAGAACCTTTTGCTAATATTCAACCCACACCTCCCCTGACACAACTTCAGGTCGTTCTCTTGGGTCCTGTCCCTGGTCACCAGAGAGAAGAGTTCAGTGTCTGCCCCTCCTCCTCACAAGGAAGTTGTGGATTGTGATGAGATCCCAGATGTCTTAGGAGTAATTTCGTTCATTGCTTTAGTCAAGCATTTTCCAACTGCCTCACTTGGTGATTTCCCCTACAGGCCAAGAGCTTTTGTACCTCATATTTTTATCAGGGTAGAAGTCAAAAATATATTTTTTAGCAATAATAATGGGCACCATATCTTAATTATGGCATTATACTGTGATCAAATAACATTTGACAATATTCTTTGTAATCCACAACCTGAAAGCTTAGAATCTTCCAAACTTTTCTTATTTAACTAAAATTATTATGTTTTAAATAATCCTTTAATTTTTCAGTGATTTCCTTAAGTTCAGCAAAGCCTCGTAAAGTTAAGTTCCACAAACTAATAGTGTGTTGTGTGAGGGCCCTTAAAAACCTGTACATCTCTCTCCTGTCGTGGGAGGCTTTATCTCAAAAGCTACAGTTCAAAGACCTGTACTGCTGAGTGGGGCAGCAGATTTATCTCTGGTGGGAGAAATGAACAACTTTAGTTTTACTGTAAAGCTCCAGGCATTATAGACAGCCAGGTAATATCCTGACTCTGCTTAAATCACTAGCAAAATGTCTGCTGACTTCAATAAAGCCAGGATTTCAGCCACGACATCTTTAATAATCTGTGTCAAAATGAGATCAGTTCTTTGCTGTGAGTGGGAAGACATGAAATTGTTCTAAAATGGAAAATGGACAAGTTGCCAGTAACTAAGAGACATCAGAGAAATTGAGAAGCTTCCATCTGGGAAAAATCTTCAGTTAGTCTTCCATGTATATAAAAACTATGTTTCCTGTCTTCCACAGCTAATTAACTAGGAGGAAAAAACAATTCTCCTGGTTGGTATATCCAGTGCTCAGACTATGACATAAAACCAGCTAGTCTATCATTGTCAGAAATACTGCTGGAATTTTGACTTTTATTGAAGTATCACCATGCCCACTTTTTCTTTAATCTATGCATCAGTCTGTAGGTGTTGAAACAAAACCTAACTGCTCTTTACAATTAATTTGTATAGTCTAATAATATGGCAAGATATTTTATAGAACAATTAAGGTTAGAGGGTAGGACTTGAGTCTTCCATGTTTCCAAAAGCTTGAGCTCCAATACAGAAAATACAGTATATACCACTGTTAATTTTGGCTGAGATTAACTGGCAGTGAAATGATAACAGATATAATACGATATTTTAAAGTCCAGTGAGTGAGTAAGTAACTTTTCTGCCTTCTTTGAGGAGTCAGTAACACTAAGTTAATGTTACAAGAATGGAGAAATCTAATTTCAAAAATGTATACACCAAAGTTCATAGATTTGTTATTAATTATGTAAGCTAATATTATTAAATCACTACAAGGATAAACAAAGTTCTCCAGTCTTATAATAATAAAGTACCTATTAAAGTTATAAATGCATTTTTATATCCTTAGATAAGTCAGTCAGGCTCTCTGGTATGTTTTTGCCATTCTGTAGACTTCCAAACATCTATTGATTGATCGATTGATAGAGAGATATAGATATAATCCCCCAAAATTAAAATATACTGATTTTTGCTGTGAATAGAAACCAGATTCCTTTTCACCTGATGTTGAAGATTTGCCCGGAAATTTTTGCTTTGCATCTTTACTTTTTAAGCAATGACTGGTTATCCATCTGTGGTCCTTTGTGATAATCACAGCTGGATTTTTTTTCTCTCTTTAATGGCAGTAATCATAAGAAAGTAACCGTTGGCTTAATCAAAGTGGCTTTCTTTTCAATTCCCTCTTCAGTGGAGCTTCTAAACAGCCAAGTCAAATGCTCTATTGCTTTCAGGAAATATTTCCAGAGAAACTTTATAGCTACAAGTTAAACAGAGAGCATCTTCTGCTAAAACTTCACTTTTTCTGTCGCAATAAAATGTGTAAAAACAAAAACAAAACCTATATAGCCTCTGAAAGAGCTGAATTGCTTTCTGCTCTGTGTAAAGGAAGAACACAATGCTACGGAAGAGGGGAAAAAAGGAACAAAGTATTGGTTTCCTTTTATGTGCCCATTTATTGGGAAATTCACTTCAGTAGTAGAATCATAATGTTCGGAATATGAAAAGTGTGTTTTATAGTTTTATAATATCTAGTTTCATAATAGCTGCTGATATAGTAAATTTTAGAGACCTTCAAGAGAGGGCCTTTACCTAATCTACTCTTGATTGTAAAGCCAAGGTTTCTTTATTGTCCTCAGATGTTTGCCCTTATTGGTCTTGCTGTACCACAGCAGAGACAAAGAAAGAACTTATTTAGACACAGATACTGCAAATATACACCTAATGTAGTCATGTTTCATGTTGAGGAATATTATCAAACTGTCAGGCAGAAACAAGTGGATTTCAAAGGGATGCATATGCTTGCCAGTCAGTCCTACCCACCCACAGGATTGTTTATGCATCTGATGTCTGTATGACAAAAGTAGAAATAATCCAAAGATCTTGCATGACTTTGCCATCTTCTAATAAGAACATAATCCTCTAGGTAAAAATCAGACTTTCTCAAGCTACCATTCTCCCAGTCCAAATCTTATGTTCGCCAGCTTTATACTGGTCTGGACTGAGCAGGGAAATGGAGGGGTGTTCCCACCATGAATCCTTCCTCTTCTGATGCGTGGGTACCCTCCCTGGACCAGGGAGCTTGAGCAGAAACCCTTCCAGGCTGTGGACAGCCCAAATTCAGGGCTTGCTCTTGCTTGGCAGGGGTCCCTGGAGAGTAGGCTGCCATGCAGGAAGACAGGCAGCAGCACTGCTGTGTTTCAGACGGTAAGAGCAGGGCTGAGAGCCCGTGATAAGTGTTGGCTATTGATCGGCTCGAGCTGGCTGCCTGCTCAGCTGTGCAGGGACAAGTGGCCCTTTGAGTCTCTGCATACACTGAGAAGCTGAGAGATGCAAACTCCTAATTTAGGCTCTCTAAATTGCTCTCTGGAGGTGTTCAGAGCTGTCTTGTCCTGTCTGTTGTGCATTTAAAGCAGTTGGGCATGTTCCCTGCACAGCTTGCACTACATATAAAAGGACAGTTGCCTGATTTTAAGATGAGCTTAGTTTGAACATACGCTCAGGGTAAGGTGGAATCCAGCTAAGGTTCACTGTGTGGGTGTTCTCCATCTCTGAAATGGAAATGACAACTCTCTGCATGGAGGTTGTGTAGTTTTGTATATGTTAAGAAACTGCTGTGCCTCTGATTATGCTGATGCCTACATTGGACTGAACCCCTTCATACCCCCCAGCTTGTCTGGGCTGTACCCTTCTGTTAATGCCCAAAGCAAGTTTTGTTCTGCTACATCTTTTTTGTGCCTTTAATGAAAGACAACCGAAATATATGATTGCAAATCTGTGGCTTCTGGCAGAATGTAAAATTTGTGGAAAGGAACCACTCTGTTCCCTGCAATCTTTTCCGTGAGAAACATCACATACGCCACTTAGCAATTGTTAATAGGAACCAGAAGCTTAATTGGCAGCTCACCAGATGAACAAAGGATATTAAAAAAAACCCCAACATTTCCCCAAGGATGTGCCTATATATCTAGGAATAAGAATACACATTCTGTAGCTGAATTTTTGTAAATACTGGATTTGTAGCTGAGTTCAGCATTTTCACGTGGTCAGTAGCTCCGCAATGCGGGGCCCAAGCAGTGATGCATATCAAAGTTACAGCACATACTCTTGCATTTTACTCTAGCATTAAGTTGCGCTGTGCTAGACTTCAAGGATGGGCGCAGCATAACCATACATAACCATGCTCATGTGTTTCTAGTGTTCTCAGTGTTCCCTGTTTTGCTTTTTTCTGCTTCTTTTTGTTTAAGAATATGTTCTGAGACAGAGTAGCTGAAATTATTTAAGAAACAAGGTACTGTTACAAGTAATTATCACTCCAGATGGATGACAAAAGACTAATAAAGGACTAAGGGTCAAGCATTGTAAGTGTTAAGAACTGCTCTTCATTAAAATACATCACAGTCTTTGGGATTATGTTTTATCTCTCCCAACACTGACAACAGAATGGGATCTCCCATCCCTACTCTATGTATTTGGCTTTAGCTTTTATTAATCTGGGTATGCTTTCAAAAACATATGGCAATCTTTTCAAGGTCTGGATGTATGGTGTATTTGAGTTTACAAAAATTAATTTTTATTATTGCTTTGTTTTATTAAGAAAGGCATTCCAAAAAGCTGGGCAGTTAAGTAAAGTCTGAAAGGGTTTAGGAGAAATCGACTGTTTTTAAGAAGAGGTGAGCACTGATAGTAAGTAAACTCACTGTCTTGGGAAGAAAAGAACTGCTGAAAAGTAGTCAGATATAAAAAGGGCCTTGTTTTGTCTTAATGAATGCAGGAATGCAACGCTGAGTCTAGACAACTTCCTCTCAGACTTAGTATAACATGAAACAGTTGGTGTGCCTAGCAAATAGATGTCTCCTGGAAAATGTGTACCTATTGCTTCTGCCACCTTGCGCTAATTAAATACACCTACCAAAAGGTGCAGTTGTTTTTATTACCAATGTAAACTCTGAAACCCTTGTGTCACTAGTAATTTCTTAGTATCTGTGACAAAACCCTGCCAGATTCCAGCTGGATCCATGTTTATGCTTTTCTTTCCTTCTCCCATACTCATGTATGTGGTGTGCTATTATTGCAGGGCACTAGGGCTCAGTTTGCAAGCCTTGTTGTGATAATGTGCACTTTTGATCACACCAGGCACCAAGGTGAGTACCTGCCACCACTGGTACGTGAACTGACTTTGTCTCAAATATGTAAACTGGGGAAAAATCTCACTGAAGTATTTGTGCTTCAGAATTAACGACCTTCAGTGGCTGGCTCTGCATTTTGGAGATAATTTAAAACAGTCAGTAAAAAAAAAAAATATATTGCATGAAAGAATGTAAAAAAAAAATACTGAAAACAAGTTGCTTTTGGCACAGCTTAAAACAACCCCATCATACATGGCAGGTGGCTGTGTGTGCACAGTATGGCAGTCAGTGATGGTACTGGCACACAGCCCATCCTTCTTTTGTGCCACCCTTTCATTTGTTCAAATTTATTATTCAAATTTATCCTCTGCTTTAACAGGTGCCCATTATGTTAAAATGCAAGTAGGCCCACAACAGATGCCCACATTGGTGTTTTTGTTGGCATAAATCTGCATCTTCTTTTATTTGCCATGAAAATATTTCTAGTGGGCAATGAAGGAAGAACAGGCTTCCTACCTCTGCTGATGAATGCTTATAGATGGACGGTCTTGTGGAGTAGTTTTTGACATGGAGTGGGTATCATAAATTTGTTACTGGAAGCAGTCAGAGTGGCTCTATGATCAGAGATTCAATCCTGCATTGTAACTCTCAGAAAAAAGGGTCCACGAGGATCACATTCAGAGAACAGAGGTAATGCTCTGTTCTCTGTGGGGAATGGGCTCAGGCAACACAGGGGAGTGGGCTCAGGCTTCCCTTATCTCCCTTTAGCTGACAGAGCACCATCTCTTCCAGATGCTGTTTGCTGACAGATTGTATTTGCAACAAGATGTGTCATCTCAGTGTTCTATTTATGAATACATTTAATTAAAATCCATTCATGCAGATGTAAAAACATTTACCATTTAAGGAGACTATGACAAGGACAGAGAGAGGACTTCTATTCCTGTAACTTTTCTGCCCTGTACTTTGGGCTTTTCAGTGCCCATCTGATTTTTCCAGGATATTCTTAGATTACCTGTTTGACTAAAGTGGCTTTCAAATATAGATGCTCCAAATGGAAATGCTTACAGAGAAACCATTCAATAATCAAAGTCTTTCATTTCCCATCTCTCAGCTATCTGCAGTTTTTGAAATGCAGCCTCATGACTCTGACAAGGGCTCCATGCTCAATTGCCAAGATTGAAAATGGTGCACCTGCTACAAATATATAAACCACCACTTCATAAAAAGAATTAAAGATTTTAAATAACCACAGCATCTCATAATAAAAACATCTCAAGAGTCTTATCCACATTAGATCTAATCATACAAGACAAAGAAATACTGTGATAGTGTTAAGGTACAAAACTAAGCACTCCAAAGTGGCTAATGTCAAGAGTACTCGTACACCCCCAGTTGTTCAGGGATATCATGGTTCAGTCTCTGAATTACAGGAAGATATCCTATTTTTAGAGGATCTGCATGTATGCTGCACTGGGAGTGGCCTGTGATGCCTGGATCCATTAATCTTTCTCATTCCAGTCTGAGACATCCTCATGGTATTAATAGTGCAGAAAGCCAGGAGGATGGAAAGGGATGTCTGCACAATATCTGCAGATAGACAGATTTGTGATGTGTAGGAAGGATTCCCAAATATGCATCAGAATTTCGGCAAATTAGGAAGAAGTCTAGAACTACAAAACATTTTAAGGACTCAGAATTAATGCACTGGTTTACCATGTCAACTAGCTTCTCACTTTGGTGTAGGGTGGCTTCTGTGGATGGCTACAAAGAGAACACTTTTTGATGAGTAATACAGATAAAGACTGAGGTCTGATCTGTTAGTAAACTGAGATTTAATGAAAAAACAACTCACTTTTTTCAGTCTGACTCATTTGAAAATGCCCAGATGTGCTGAGCAAGTTATTAGATTGTTGTATATATAACCACCTGTCTCTGAATACCTACTGTGAGTGTGCATAGGCAGGCATAGGGTAAAAAGGTGTATCCATTTACTGCAAGGAAGAGATGGCATCTGACTTTTCTGATGCCATAGCTACAAAAACAGAAATAAAATTAAGTCAAAAGAAGGTCAAAGAAGTTCTTGGAACCAAAACAAAAAACATTTGAGATTCTGGAAGGAAAAGAAATAATGGCATTAAAGGAACATAAAACTGTCCAGAATAATAGCAATTTGCTACCACTGCTGTTGAGTAAACACAACAGATTCTTCTGCCTGCGACAGTTCTGCCATTAGCACAAGAGAATCATTCATACCATAGCACTGAAGAAAACAAACAGAGATCTGTAGTTAATTTGCAGTGAGATCCTGAGACAGCAGCCTCAAGAAGATGAGGACAAAGGACCTTGACAATACCCTCCACAAGCTGCACCTATAATATGAGTGAAAAGAATGTGTGTGTGATCAGAAAACCAATGAAACAGCCTGCGGGTCTGCAAGAGACAAGCAGAGGAACTGCCAACCAGAAGCTGAGGAGGTGGAGTATGTGTGTTCTGAGTGGGCTTACAGCACATCCAGGGCAAAGTGGGTAATGCACTCCTAGAACTGAGGAAAAGTTGCAAGAGACAGGGTGTGATACAGAGGATGGAGGTAGAATAATCTGAAGAATCATGAGAGAAAATCAGATTGAAGCGGAACTAGAGAGGTCCCACTAAATTCACCCACTAGCCCAAGGCACAACAAGCTTCTCTCCCATAATTTTCCAGAAAAAGCAACGAAGTCCTCGTAGTGGGGGTGAGGTTGTTGAAATGCCCAGGAAATCCCAACTCCTTCACCGAACCAAGTATGATCATTTTGCATTACTGTGGAGGAGAGTAGTTGGTATTTTAAAATGTCAAACAGCCACTGCAGTCCTTCTCTTCATTAAGACCTTTCACTTTGTGAATTATCAATTCACCTCCAGCCCCGAGGTCAGATAAAAATAACTACTCATCAGACAGTTGTCCATTCCTAATGCGGGCAAGCCCATGTGTACAGCCCCTCTGTGACTGACACGAGCTGATTCCTTCTGTCAGAGGACCTTGCAAGTGGTCAGAGGACAAACCATTCATCTCAGGTGAGCTCTCCACCATAAAGCAGGCTGAAAGGGCAGAGCAGGAAACACAGCCTGTGCCACATCTTTATCTGGTCAGATAAGACTAAACTCACCAAAGCTGGCACTTTTGACAACTGCTTGAATTCATCCATCAAAATGGGAGATATCAGTGACATATCTGATGTCAGTAATGCTGGGGCTGTCTTTTCTCACGGACTAGCTAGTTGCTAATCAGCAGCGGATATTTTGCATCTTTTCTGGGATTATTTGCTGCATCTACCATTACTTTGGCATATAAGGTTATGCTGTGTAATAGAAACAGCTACAAAATGCTGAGAGAAGCTGGGCTTTGAGATGGAAAATGATGAAAACTCAATCAGTGACTCTCCCATCTTTCAATAAAAGTCCTTTTAATACTGTAAGTGAATAATGGTTTTTTACCTGAGTAATGCTGGATGGAGACTAATTGTGTTTTAAAAAGTCAGTTTTTGATCACTTTTTCGGCAAGTATGTGTGCATAATGAAAGTCAATAAATTAACCATTTTAGTCCAAACAAAATCTAAGATACACAATGAATTCAATTGCAGGAAAAGTCCTTTGGCAGTAAATAAAATTTTATAACACATGTAAATAACAGTTCAAGTGGCTCAATTTAGCAGTGACAAAAGCTGTTTTCAATGCAGAGTAATTGTTCAAATTGCCCCCTTACACAAAAAAAAGCAGTTAAAATGAGCCAATTTATGTAAGCATTGACAAGAATTGTTTTCAACTGTAGGCATTCTGTTAAAGCTGTTTAAAATTAAGTAGATGGTTGCCAAATTGATGCAATTACTTAGACATCATAAAAAGGGTTTTAAAACTATAAATGCATCTGCTAACAGTATTAAATTGAGGCAATTAGCCAACAGGAGTTTTAACCTTCATCTAGCCACCAAGAATCTATTTGGACATGAGAAGTACTTTTATATATGTCTTACTATATGTTATATTGATAATTAAGGAGGGGGATTACCTGGAGATAGATCACCAACATGAGTTTTCAGAGGTGTGCCTATCTTCAGCCAGTGTTAAGCCATGTGCTGTGGATGCTGCATCCACATTAATTGATGCTGCATGAACTGTACTGATATTTTTCACCTTTATGTTTCATGTATGTACCTTTTGTTACTTAGTCAATTAGTCTTATACTGGAAAGCATCTGGAAGCAAACCAACCCCATTAACAGAGAGCAATTTTATGAAATGAGACCTGTGAAATTCCTCATCTGTCCATCTCTGGTGGACAGCTTGGTGCCACACAGCCTGGGACCCTGCCTGTTACAGTGCTGACATGGCACGTGCTGTGTGTGTCACTGCTCTTACAGTCTTCCCAGGAAAAGCTGTCTGGTATAACAGACATCAGTCAGGGTGGTGGACTCTTGCTGGTCCTACAACACTCACTCCAATCCATTCTGGTTGTTCTGTGTAGCATTGGGCCAGTCACATACATCCAGGAACACCAAGTCACATCAGTGCCACTGACACACAAGGTTCTTTTAGCCTCGGTATTAGTCTAAGAGTGTGAGCCACAAAACTTTTAGTTAAGCCCTCAGAAGTTCAGATTTCAGTTGCTAAGTTTCCCAAGCTACTGCAGTCCAGTCCTGCTCTAGCAAGCACTCATCCCAAGCCACCCAGGTTCCTTTATTGAGGAGGACATCAAATCCAGGTCTCCCTGTTCTTATCTGCAAGAGGAGATTGTCTCTTGAGAGTCCAGATACAAAATGCTTTTCTGACATAGATACTTTATTTTGGAGGGACTTTGTGTCCTTACCATGAACCTGGAGAAAGAAAGCTGGAGTTGGAGTTTATCTAAACCTTTCTTTTTAGCATTTCCTAATAGCTGTCTTAGGTAGCTCCCAAGACACACTGTTCGGTATAATGAACTATTGTCGGTCCTGTTTGGAGATGCTTGACTTCCCCACACAATGCTCAGGCATTTCTGAGCAGCAAATTCCTGTCTGAGATCCAGGCACCTCGCAAGAGCCTTGGAACTTTCAGCATTGCAACACCTAAGCCCATTTCCAGATAGTTATCTCAGTTCCCATCTGTTAGTGGGAACAACAGTACTTATCTTGGAGGCGTAGTGTCAGACAGTTAAAAAAGGGTATCTGTTTGTCAGATGCTCTGGCAAAGGAAGCCATATGAAGGAAAGGAAGGAACAGTTGGGTAGGACTTGTAATAGATTAACCTGAATCCTGATCAATTTTGTTCAGTTCCCTCCAGAGAGAGGGAACAAAAACCTCACAGAAGAATAATACATGTTTAAAAAAAAAAATCAGTTTTCTGAGTTGCATTTCCCTGTGGGCCTTTTCTGAGCATAAAGTGTTGCCGTACACCGGGGCAACATAGCTCCAGATATTGCCTTACACCAGGCCAACACAGTTTGCAGTATAACATTGCAGCACCATCTGCAGTAATCACGCATGGGAAGAGCTACAACGGCTCACCGATCTTATGGGCGAGAGCTACAGCGGCTCACCATCCCTCTTAGAGGCACGGTCACCCATAAAGCAGTCCAATCCCAGACTTGCTTGGGCAAGAGCTACAGCGGCTCACCATCCTTCCCAGAGGCACGGTCACCCAAGGCAGTCCAATCCTGGACTTACATGCGTAGGCTACTCACGGCTCTCCTGGGCACACCCCCGCCCAGGGATTATGCTCTGGCCGGCTTTTCCACTTCCCCCAAGTGGATTGCAGTCTG
>VWZT01005002.1:502135-520029 GCA_013397055.1 Pachycephala philippinensis
CTACAGCCTACTCTTGTAACCCCACATAAAGTTTTGAAGTTCAAGGTTCTGATGCTCTGCGTGGGTTGGTACATTGGGGAGGATGGGGTACTCAGTACTCAGCTTTGGAACCTGTGGAAAGTCCTGCCTTCTGGGCTGAATGTTCTCCACTGACACTGAAGGACTTTCACTCATGCTTTTTTATGTCCACCATTTTAGTGTCCATTCATTTTGCATCCTTCAGTTTGTCAAACTGTAACAAGGCAGAGAGATTCCCACATGAGTTAGAGAGCCAGGTAAGGATTTTGGCTGTGTAGAAATCACTCTCTACAAAACATTAATTTCCTTCTGCATAAACTTATTGCAGTCTTCCAAAAGGCCCATCAGAGCTGCTGTCTGTGGTGCAGGGGAGAGGTGTGACAAAGAGGACAGTACAGGAGAGCCACTGGCCATCTTTCTCAGCCAATTTGCACCCTCCAAAGAAAAGGTCAGTAATCAAAAACATCTGGTTATCATATATACCATGCACAAATGCATAAAAAATAAGTTTACTTAAGGGCATTTCAGACATTGTATTTCAAAGTGATATTTATTAACTGTAATGCAAATAATACAACTTAGGTAAAATGAGAATTACAGAATATTATAAGTAAAATCTTGTGTTCCTTATGAAAACTTTCTTCCCAGATCTTTAAAATTTTGGGCTAGTATGTTCCCCAATGCATTTGCTTAATAATTCTTCCTATAATGGCCAGACTCTGACAATTTGCCTAAAATAAACTTGTTTAGGTCATCGGAGAGCAGCTATCAATACTTAACTATCAGACTGGCAAGTTTCACACTGAGGAGAGTTCCATGAAGCTTTTTCATGAGTCCATTCAACATTTTAATTAAAGTTCTGGATGTGGGAATTGGAGATTGCTATTAAAACTGCTGATAAATTCAGGCTGGGAAGGTGCACAGGCACTTTAGACTAGAGGTCTAGAATTCCACATTATATCAATAAATTCAGAATATGTTCTTGAAAAGTAGGAGTCTGCTAAACAGGGAGAAGTGGAAAATATTATTTATGCATAGAAATAATTGATAGCACAAAATCAAGACAGGAAAAGAATTACAGACCTCACAGGAAAAAAAGAGAATTTTAGCAAGATACATAAATAGGAAGCAGGGTAGATCCTATTTAACATATCTTTCATTATAGCCATAGTATAGCTATAGTAAATAGCACCTCAAATGAAGTATCGTGTCCATGTGTGGTTTTGCATGTCAAGACAAACATGGACAAGGTAGATCAAATTTTAGAGGCAAACATCAGAAAAATCAGGAAAACAAACCTGTGGGCAAAGAATGAAGGAGGTAGGTTTTTTCAATATGGAGAAGTGACTAATCCAAAAGACACAGCTATAGTCTCAAATTTTTAAAGAGATTTTGGCAAAGGGGAAGTAAATAAACTGTTCTCATACATACTGCAGATAAAGTCGGAGAAACTTGAATTGAAGCAAAGAAAATTTGGGATAGATACTCAGAAAAATCTTCTAACAGGCAGGAGAGTTGAGAACTCAGTAGAATATGCAAGGAGGGTTTGAAATCACTGTTTGTTGAGGGTTTTAAAGAACAGATTAAACCAGTCTCTCTGAGGAACAAGATTCTGTGAAACCTGCCATTGAGCATGACAGAGGGAAAGTTAAGTGACCACCCAAGGTCCCTTCCAGTGTTGTTTTTTTTGTAATTCTTCACCCAAGAGCATTCTCAGCAAAATATTCAGAAGATATCTTTCAACCTCAGATGGCAGTGCCCAAATTCTAGACTGTTTGGACTCTGCTCGTACTGACTGCCTTCTTCCATTTTCAGAAGAAACACAAATTTACAAACAACCTAATTACTTTGCTGCATTTATTCTATTGATCAGTTATTACTGTCTGATTCAGCATAAGACGTGCACAAGTCTTCAGGAAAAATACATTTGAAATTTGTAGACTTTCAATTTACCAGAGTGTGTTCTCATCAATGAACAGCAGGCAAGAAAACTTTTTCCTATTAGCCTCTGCTTTTTAATCTTTTTCCACTTTCACCTCTTGTAGTATCAGAGTTCAATGCATTTTTTATGAAGGTTATTCTAGCTTTTTGTCTCCAGAGCCTGTTCCTGCATTTCTCAGGCAGGCAAGCTGAGCCACTAGGATTTCACAACATAATGTTTGCCTATTTCTCACTATTAAAGTTGGGTTTTTTTCTAAAATAGGAAATCAAATCTGTTGCTGTACAGTAGAACACAGAACTCAAAAAATGGATGTCTCCATGATCTTATGCTGCCTGAGCTTCTAAGAGTCTTTGTTATTTCATTTCACCAAGCCTGACTGTATCGTACTTTGCAGAAAATTTTTTTACAATTACATTCCTTTCTATATTGTAAACTCTACAGTGAAACAATTGTCTTCTGTTTCTGTGCTATGCCTTGCACCCTGGCATCATGCTCTTATTCCAAGCCTTGGGAACTTACTGTACTACAGATAATGAAAGAAAACAGATCATGCTAGTTGCCTGACCCAGGTGCAATGTAACAAATAACCATTAAAATGACAATAACTTTTTCTTGAGGTTTTAGTTTTCTAGTACTGTGAAAGAAAACCTCCCATTAATGAGAGGTTTGAAGGAAGAAGAATGGTATTCTGCTACTGATATTTTCATTCATAGTATTCACTGGTCTGAAAAGATCCAAAAGGTAGCAGTGGCCAAGAAGACTATCCCTCCCTAAACATGTCAAGAAACATATTTTTCCTAAGAAGTAGCTGAGACTGCAGTTTTCCAATAATACGTGGTGCTGCACTGAGTTTGTGGCTTTTTGTGGGGTTATGTGGTCCTTCGTGCGTAAATATCACTGTGACTAGAGTCTATTGTGTGCAAATGGCTGTGAATCCCTCAAACATTTCAGTGTTATTTTTCTGCTAGTGATTAAAATCTTGGACTTGTGCCTGTCATTCATTATTCATTATTCAACATGAAAAAAAGTTTGGTCACAGGCAGAAAACAAGAACAATACCAACAGGCTTGGTTAGCATAATGTATAATTAAAATGAATAATTTCAGTCAACAAATTCAAAATCTAGTCCCTTAGTAATGCTTACAAATAAGCCGTAGGTGCTGAGAAGAGATTGCATTGCAAATTTTTAGCAAAAAAAGAAAAAAAAAGTGAAATCAAACCCAACATCCTTTAGTAAGTGAATTAACCATTTGGTTGTCCGTTGGCCCCAGCTTTTAGGCGTTTGTATTGCTGAAGCTACTGCAGGCTTTAGGAACAGATTCGTCACCTGGGAACATTATATTTCCTTTTCAAACATCCATATGAGTTTACATTAGTGAATATTAAGCTACTCATTAACTGCCCCATAATTGTACTTCTGACGGTTTTTGCAGAGATACTTAAACTTGCCTTTTTCAGCTCCTGGATGCCGAGTTCACACAGAGCACGACTCAGTACAATGCCAATGTGCAAGAACTTCGCTTAAGAGGAAAGAAGGAATAAGACAATTCAGTGAATCTGCTAACTTTGAACTTTTAGGAAAGATATTACCTACAACTGAAATTTCCATGGACAGTTTTAGATGAAGAAAACTTACTACCGAATGCTAAAGGATCATTAATTGCATATCTTTACTTGGAAATTCAATATTAGAATTCAAAACACAAGTAGCCTGGGATACTTTATTGCTTTAAGACATAAAACTGTCACTGAGAGGATGTCTTTGTATATTGACCTACTTTTATACCCTGTTACACAGATGCATCCCTTACTTTTGGCATACTAATGTCTTAAGCAAAATGCAGCTGCAGACATGATCTGAACAAGTTTGATAAAAACAGACTGACAGCTAGCTTCTCTGAACCTCTCCTGAATGCAATCTAAAAAAAAAAAAAGATAGAATCCCAGCTTTTCTGAGATACATCAAATGTATTTTGGAGTTTTGATGACCTCAATTATGTGCAGCAGTTCACAAATTAAACATTCAGAGTACAACACATAAAAGTCAGACAGTTACAGTGAAGGCCAAAACTTTTATGGTTAACTGGAAAAGAAGATCTGAATAGTAATTATATTAACAGGGCAATACTCTCTCCTCCTCCTCAGTTCGGATGAACAGGAAAGAAAATTGTATTATAAGCTTTCCCACTCACATCACAAGCAGAGTATTGTGCAAAGATTTTTTCTATATTTGTTTCTATTCAAACTCATTTTTAGATTGTTAAAAAACAATAGTTCATCCCTTCTCCCAAAACCCACATTCAGAAAAGAGCAAGTTAACCAGTTGGTAACCCTAGCCATCAAGAACACCTTGTCAGTTGAATTTTTCCTTTATTTATTTGGGATTTATCGGGTCTGTTGTGACTTAACTCCTCAGCTAGGCTGACCACTTGTACAATGCACAAACTCACTGGTGCATCTCGAGGAAGAGGTGCTGCCTTTCTGAGTACTCTCTCCCCTGGCTCAGCCAGCCACTGTCACACTGAGCTAATGAAGGGATTCTTTGGCCCTAAAGTAGCCATCTAACAATTAGACTTGCATATCTGAATTTTTTACCCTTGAATATTTTTACATTCAGTGTAGAGAAATATTAACCTCCAGAATGCAATTTTATCCAACCCTCACAAGGAAGACAGGACATAGGAATCATCTCCCTAAGTTCTTTCCCTCTATTGACCACACAGAGCAAAGAGAGGGTAGCAAGGCTTCAATACACAACTATTAAAGGACTTCAGTTAGTATGGATGAATCCCACACAAAGTGTTTTTGATTAATTACTAAACTTAAAATTAGAGACTTCAACTCTGCAGGAGATTTACCAATGGGAGTTTTCTTGGCAGACTCTTACTGTGTATATGCAGGTGGTCACTAAGTTTTGCTTTGGATCATATTGCTGAGTGTTTTATTTTAAGTTATACCTCTCTGAAGATAATTACTCAAAAAGTAAAATTCTGCACAACTTGCATAAGGAGAGAAAACTATAAAATGATAGCACCATTTTTAGACATCATTAATAAAAGCGGCTGAGAAGGGAACATCTTCATGTTCCTTCAACTCCTGTGTTAGTCAACTGATTCCATTCCACTTTTGTGTATAAATATGCATATGAAAGTATAAATGTCTCTTATGAGTCTTTCTAGTTCTGCTACCTTTCTCTAAGCAGCATTCTGCAATTGCAGAATTCAAGAGAAATTTTTATTTTTTAATTCACACAAACAAAAACTGCAGACTACCTGTTTGGAGATACCAAAAGAAGTCTAGAGAGCCACATAAAAAGAATAAAGTGAGAAACAGGAGGAGCTGTGTAGTTACAACTCTGAATTGCATTTTGGCTCTGAGATCAAAGGAAAAACCTGGAAAAGTGACAGGGAGATAACAAGGTTTCAGCTTTTGGCTTCATTTTTTTATTTAGAGGAATCCAACTGTGACACATGTTGGTGTCAACATATTTAACTCAGTAATTCTTAAAAAGGAGTATTTCAACTCCCTTCCCTCATTTTTTATAAACAAAATTATTCGCTTAATTCAATCTTAGCAGATTCAGTTTCTCTGAATTAATTTTTTTGCAAGAACTTAGCAGGTTGGTCAGTCTTTCTTCAGAATATCCATGTTAAATTGTTGTCTATTTCAGCTTTTCAAGAGGTAAATAATCTGATCCTGTGTGTTTCATTGCCCAGCTGGGACTGTGAACCAAATAAATGGTATGTATGTGACTTCCCAAAATGTTAAAGCTGCAGGAAGCACATCTGAGCAGGAGAATCGCAGGGCCGTAGCTTTACTCATTAAATGAATCCCAGAAGACATTTTCTGTGACTGTGTTACTCACCTGTTGTGTTCAGGTTCCTGAATATAACATAGCACAGCCCTGTGAATAGGGAAGCTAAATCTCATGTGCTTTTGGTCTCCTTTGGGTGTTTCCCCTCTATGAGGTAATTGGAGCAAGCACCAGCTAATCAGAACAGTAAGAGTTTGCATTCATTTGCATCAGCACCTTTGTCTGCAGGGATGCAAGACGATGGGGGATCCAAATAGGAGCTGAAAAGGTTAGTTAGAAAGAAGCAAGAGAACACTGGAAAATTCATACTGATGTTACTGTGGCAAATTTCAGGAGCCTTCATATTGCTTATAAAGGCACCCATGGACAGTTTTTAAAGGGTTTATCTAGAACTTTCTTTTCTTTTTTATTAGCACATAAAAAGATAGGACAAGCTGCATCAGGATAGTGTTTAGAGTAGCTAAGGTGATACCTTTCTCCTGTTAATTGACATATGGTTCCCAAGTAGAAATGGCTTTAGGAAGTGACCAGCCAAAATATAGCCACTTGTTCAGGCACAAAGACTTCTTTTTTTAATATATATTGTGAAAGTTTTGGTCTTGTTGAATGAATTTTGCTAACCCACTAGAAGATTTGTCTGCTTTCAGATGGATGCTCCTGTAGCTTAGCTGCTCTATTCACAACAGTCAAGTTTTTCTAAACGTGCAGTCTGGTTAACAAGGATTTTTTTCTTCATATTTATAGTTTAGCATGACTATCCCACAGTATTTCAAATTTTACACCAATGTCTGGCTCAATAAGCTCAGTGACCTCCTTGACCATGGCTAGAATAAGAGACTTGTAAAGTGTGCCCTCTGAATTTAGCTCGCCAAAGATATTATGCTGAAGGGCATTATTTGTCTGTATGTCCTTTCACACATCCAGACAAAAACATATTCTACTTTGGAATACTCCTAATATCAGCAGTGCTGTCCTAGGTAATGATTGAAAGTCAGGTCCAGTATTAACACACAGCTGTAGAGCACAAATGCCTGACAGAATTTAATGAATATGTTATGGCTCTGAATCTTTTACCTTGACTTTGTGATTCTTCTCATGACTTGCAGTATCTCTGGAAGGACAGAAAATGATAAGTTTTTTTTTTTTTTTTCCTGGGATACTTAAGGCGCTATTTATTTTGATGTTAATTTACTGCAGAGAGGAATTTGATGTTCACAGTAAGTGTGACAATCAAAGGCAAGCTAATAGCTCCAGGGAGCATGTTGAGTTGCTACCTTTTAACACTAGAGGGAAGTGTATGTAAAGGCACTAAGGATTGTGCAGCCTGCACTTTGGTAATTTGTTGGATGGACAGCATTTTTTTTTAAATGTTGAAGATTCGAGAGCATAAATGTTGAAAGGCAAAGCTGTACAATGCATTGGGCAGTGGTGTAGGATTGAGACAACCTGAATCCTGTGACCAGCTTTCTGGTGATTTCTGGCCAGGCACTTTACCTCCCTTTTGTCTGTTTGGACTGCCCATTCTTTCAGCGCAGCAAGTTGGGCCGGTTTTAGAGTTGACAGAGAGCATCATGCACTCCCAGCAGCAAGAGCCTACAACTGTCTTGAGAATAAGGAACAATTTGAAAGCAAGAAAGAATAGAAACATTTATGTCTTATCAGATGCCATTCCTATAGCTGTCAGCCTATGCCCTGTTTTATGCACAGATACTGTGTGCTGCCCACCAGTCAGTCCCAGAGCCTTTCCAGTACCATTAAGAACTTTGGGTATTTTCCATCTCCGCTTTGGTACAGGGGCATACAACAAACCTTTGCAACAGAGGGGAAAGGCTGTTAACTGAGGGTTGTAAGGATGTTTGCTCCATATTATTAACGATGCATTAGATGTGCCCCCTCCATTAAAAAGGAAGTCTCAACAGATTCACAGATTCACAGAGTATTTTGAGATGGAAGGGACTCACAAGAATCATCAAGTCCAACTCTTAAGTAAGTGGCTCATACAGGGACTGAATGCACAACCTTGGTGTTATTAGCACCATGGTCTATAGAAGTATTAATCTCCTTTGCAGGGAAAGCTTTACCCCGTAAGTGCTATTCTTCACTTCTCTTGGCAGATCATGAGGTAGGAGTCTGCATATAAGTAAAGAATCCCTTGGTGATGTTATGCTGACCCATGTGAATCCTGATCCAATGCCTGCTTCAGCTAGAGGAGAGTCCCATGACTTCACTGAGCTTAAAAAGTGTACCTCGATATGCATAATCATACTGCTCAAGTGTCAGGTAAAGCTGGGGAATGAAAGGAAATCAGAAGAGACTTAGATAGAGGAATTGCATTCAGGGTAAAATTTAACTGAGAATTATTTTCTAACTCTGGTCATTTGTGTGATCATGTGTCTCATACCAGTATCTCAGCAGACAAATTGTTCTTTCTGAAAATTTCAGAATAGTATGAGCGTCAATAGGCAGGTATGGCTTTTGGGGTACCAGTTAAACAGTGGTGCTTCAGAAGAGGATCTTACAGTTTGTGATAAATAATAAAATAAATTACTTACATGGAATGTGTTTTAAAAAATTAAAGAACCTGCCTTTTGTGTTGAATTAGCAAATAGCAATGTATGATGTGAGCAAAGTAGCTATTTGTCATAGCTAAAGTGTTACAAGATTATGTTATAATATATCTTCACACACACTGAAAATATTGCAATGGGTGGCCAGGTTATTCTGACAAAACACAAATTAGTGTCTGTAATAAAGTCAACAACCCATTGAAAACATGTCTTTGTCTTGGTTCTTCCTTACATCTGCTTTTGGTAACTCCTTCTTTTTCAGAATCTTATGCCATTTCTGCCCTTTCTCAGACTATTTACACAATGCTCAGGAATTCACACAATCCCACAACACCTCACTTCAGTCTTATGCCACACATAGCTTCTTCAAATCCTCACTTCTTCAAATCCTCACAGACTACATTCCTTCCTCTTCCCCCAGATGTGCTTGTACAGGACTGCACTTATGCCTGACCAGTGTTTCTTATCCCTGGGTAATTTTTAAAAAAAATCCTTTATTTAAAGCTATAATCCCATTAAATAGTACCTTCTATGTGAATTTTTTGCATTTAAATGGAGAAGAGAAAGTGAAGAATTCAATTCTAATTGAATGGAGAAAATAAATTCTTTTTTCTTTGCCAAAAAAGTAAAAAATACAGTAATCTACTAATTCATGCTGGATGAAATAGTCTGTTCAGTCAGCTCTCCCCGTCAATGTTTTGTTTCCAAGCACTTCTCACATAGGCAATAGAGACAAAGCTGGATTTATCATTACTGAGGGAGCATAAGTATTTTATTCAGTTACTGGCAAACTGGTTTTGCTCAACTATTGTTTTACGCAGCTACTGGTTGGAGCTGCTATTTGTTTCCAATGAACAAGCTGAAATACAACTCTTCTTTACTTGAAGGAACTGAAAAGTTCATCTTCTAGAACCCAATAATACAAGCTGCTTGATACCTCAACTGTCTCATCTGTTCATATCATTCAGTGAGGAAAAGTCGCCCAAACCTACTAAGAACACTTACTGCATGATATTAACAAAACAGCATGATTAAAAAATCTGAGGGTGGATTAAAACATTTACTGATTGGCAGGTAAGAGAAAGAAGCATGATGTTAGATTCACAGAATCACTGGATTTAGGTTATGGTAGTAAAGGTATAATCTAAGTGACAGAAGAAACCTTTATGAGGGTCCTTCATCATCATATTAAAGAAACAAGAAAGGGTGATGGCACTCTGCTGGATTTGGTTTGCCAGGATAGGAATGACCAGTATTTCCACCATCTGTATATGGAAGGAGAAGCAGATCTTATAACCTTCTCAGAAAAAAGCACATCATCTAAAGGGGCACTTTTTTCCACAGCATCCAAGAGCTGAATGTGCATGGGACTGAAGAGTTTGGGAAAGTTTGGATGAGCTTTTCAAATCTGAAAGTTCTTGAAATGTCCTTGTTCCTCGATTTTTTGTTTCATTTAACCTGAAACCCATGTGCATTCACATGTGCCTTTGCTGTCTTCAGACCAGAATATTAATATGTTCTGTGCAATTTTAATTCTTTGGCTTCACTTTTACATTTATATATTAGGTGGGATTCATGTTTTTCATAGGAAAAAAATGGACATCACTCCATAAGATCACTGTGATTTGCTTTCATACCCCTTAAATTTTCTTCCTTTCATCTGCCAGCCTACCTGTATAATTCCCCCCTTTCTCCCTCCAACCCCCAAGTAACCACCCCCTGAGGAGAAAGCAAAGAAACATGCAGTATGGAGCATTTTAGGCCTATCGATTACGGATCAGAAATCGTTAAGGCACAAGTGATTGAACTGACATTTTTAACCCTACTGGCATAAGACT
This sequence comes from Pachycephala philippinensis, assembly GCA_013397055.1. Taxonomy (NCBI): domain Eukaryota; kingdom Metazoa; phylum Chordata; class Aves; order Passeriformes; genus Pachycephala; species Pachycephala philippinensis. Next base: position 512,315 of record VWZT01005002.1, read on the forward strand.
ACCTCATCTTCTTGCATGGCAGCAGAGCTAAGGGCTATAATCCACAGGCAGCTGTAACTTACAGTTCCCAATTGTCTTGTCATGCTGAATAAAAGCAGCTCAAAAGCTTCTTCTCCCGTAAATACTTTTTAGTTCTATTGAAGGCCATTGAGACTATTTTCTTCTTTTTTCTTCCCACAAAGAGAGGTTTTTTCCAGTTTTCTTTGGCCTGCAGGTCTCCCTTAACATTGCAGTGGTGAATAACTGTGATGAACACCAGGATTATTATTTATCTCTACAGGAAAGCTAAGTGGGTGATAATTTCAGCTAACCAAAGGAGAGAGAAAACTGAGTATCATATTAATGGAGAGCTTTTTCACTTCTGTAGTGTGCACACTTGGTTTTTGCACTTATTTAAAGGATTATTACTTTTCATTCATTGTAGTTAAGTCAGAAAGTGTGAAATGCTATGATTTCCTGCTCTGTAAGTTCTAAAAGATTTTAGGTGTTAGTGGATTTTTTGCTTCCAGTAATTATGACAACCATAAACATATTCATTTCAAATAATTAGTCAAGAGGCCTAGAATGGAAAATGCAAATATGGGCATCCATTTATAACCAAACATGCAAGAAACTGCATACTCAAAGTAAAAAGATGGGTAACTTGCTAAAAAAGAGACCCCCCTTCAGATCTATTTTGGCCAGAGGTGTCAGCACTAGTGTGAAGCAAACCATTGACAACTTCTTTCCTCTGCCCTAGCCCAGATGTACCACAGGTACTCTTCTACTTCCCTGAAGTTGTCTCAAGGCTGTTTCTGCCAGGCAGATTTTAGAGGCTGAAGTTTCTTTTTCCTACACTTTACATATTTCTCTTATCTTTTTATGTATACTGAAAAACCTGGCAATGTCAGGGCAAAGGGAGGCCAGCTAAGAGGTGAATCAGTGCTAGTTTAAGACTCAGTTGGAGAGGGATGGGAAAGCTGAAAGGAGAATTTTCCTTCCTTCACAAAGATTATTCTTACTTTTAAAAAAAGGTTTGTTATTTTCCTAAAAAAAAATTAAGGTTTCTGTAACCATATACACTTTCCCTAGGACAGAGTTTGGGTCCCTCATCTCTCTGTAATTTTGCTGTCATGGCATGTGATCCTCTCTGCCTAGTGGTGCCTCTTGAGGGGTGCAGGGAATGATTGCTTTCACCCTGAGGATCCTGGCCCTCAGGAGTGAAGATTCTCATGTGGAACTGGAGACACATGGACACAATTTTCCTCAGACTGACCAAAGATGTTCTTTCTTTGGAGAGACTTCAAGCAATGTGTCTTTCAAGTGCTGCTATCATCCTCTTTGCTCTTTTCCAGTTACCTTTGTAAGAGAGCCCTTGAAATGGGCAGATGAAGTATCTAGTATTTCCATTTGAATTACTTGTACTCTTAGTGAGAGTGGTAGTTTGCAGATCTAAGCAAAAGGACTTGCTCTCTTCTGTTGTGTAACTCATTGGAGAAGGGAGATCCTTTTCATAGAATCATAGAATCGTTTAGGTTGGAAACGATCTTTAAGATAATTGAGTCCAACCATAAACCTAACACTTAGCTCCAGCACACTACCATGTCCCTAAGCACCATGTCAACAAGGCACATTGGACTTTCTGTAGCTAAATTTTTTCTCCGTTAACTAGGCAAGAATTTGGACAGTTGTGTGAGGAGGGTTGGAAAACAGCTTCTCTGCTTCACCTCATCCAGACCTACATGAAGCCATATTGAAAGTCAAGACGTGAACTATTCAAATAGAATCCTATCCCTAATTTCCTCTTGTTGACTTGAAAGTCTGAAACAGAAATGGCTCTGCAGACAATGGGGCATCTTCTGCTGGCTCCCACCGTGTCAGAGGATGCCAGCTAGTGCTAAGTTCAGTGTCTCGACTTGGTCACAGAAGTATGGAGAGAGATGGATGTGCTGTATGGACTGTGCCATGATTTCACGGAATAGAGTATCTTCCTGGAACACAAGGAAAATAGTACATTATGGAATCAGTCCAGTTATTTGTTGTTCTAGTGTTAAGGAAAGCTCTTTAATATAGAGAGATCTAAGAAATTTATTTTGGCTGGACTTCTAGGAAAAAAACAAAAAAACCCACCAAAACCCAAAAAACCTAAAAATAAACCCAAAACAACAAAAAAGGAAAAAGCTATTCCTGTTTTTTTCTACTATCTAGTGTTCAGTTGCAGTCTCATTCAGCACAGCTGGTAGCACTTTTTCCAGCCAGAATGACATGACAGCCAATTGCTGAGCACTCGGATTTCAATGCACAGCTTTGGGTACAGCCGTGTTTAAGTAATGAGATGGCTCCTGGGAAACACAGACGGGTTTTGTGTCAGAGGCAACATCTGTAGATAATCCCTTCAAGTAAAATCTTGGAGTTTAGCTACTTTAGCAAGCAAATAAATGATATGAACTGTGTAACAGTCTTCCAGATGTGATGAATTGGTGACACAGCTGATTCAGCTGTAGGACATAACCTAGCACTTGCTACACTTCAGATTTTTCAAGAAGAAAATCCCTCAGAGACAAAGCAAAAATTGATTGTGTGAAGCACACAGTACCAACAGAAGTTTATTTCTTTCATCATTTCTGTCCTTTAGATATATTTTTCCACTTTTTTTTTTCTTAGTCCCCTGTAGTGATTGGTAGCAATACTGAATTCTGATAAATGTTTATCTCTAGCTATAGGTTGAATTATTTTAAGAGATTAATTCCTAACCTACTAATTATGGATTCAAGTAGATGAAATTTTTGGATCATCCACATTTTTAGCTGTGTTGTAGCAAGCTTGATCAGAAATTATATTAGGGTACAACAGCTGATGGAGGACAGACTGGCATATTTCTGAGTTTCATGCTTTAAATGTTGAAATAACTTAAGAAAACGAAAAGTAGTAGATTTAAAAAAGTAAATCCTTCAGATGGCATTTCTCCACTCTGCTGTGTGGAATGCAATAAGCAGCTGAGATTCCTTTATGTCAAAGCTCTGATATATCATTCTGATAATAAATTTGGTTGGCTACAACCAACCAAAAATAAAATTTGCATTAGGAAATATTCCATCAAACTATTCTATATTCTTGTACTGTGCTTAGAGCAGGCCTGAACTTTGTTATTGTTTTTCCATAATACTGATTTGGGTTTTATCTGTAGACCAGATTTGCAAATTGCTTACATTTGATTGGAATCTTTCTTTCTTTATCATCTTCCTTATTTACCAAAGTAGAATTAATTAGATAAAAATCAGAGAAATTAGATTTAAACCCCCCCACCCCAAGTCTCTGTCAGCTTTGTTTTTAGTCTTGAGCGTATTTTGGTTGATGAGAGTACATTTAGTCAGAGCAGGGTGAGACTTTCAGGGTCAACTTTCTGCAGAAATGGTGTCTGGGAAAGTGGTGTGGGGTTTGTGCATTAGCAGGGAAATCATCACCTGGGGCTGAGCTGAGCACTCAGTCTCTGGTAACAGTGAGTGGTTAACTCAATCCACCTGCCTCTCCCAGGTGGATGATGTTGAAGAACAAACTTACCAGGATAGCCTGTGGGTAACAGAAAGGGAAGGGGGAGAGTATAAGAGCAAAAAAGAACAAGGCAAAATTTTGGAAAGATGGAGAAAAATGGTAAAAGACCTGGAGGTAAAGTAAAATCAAGGGTAAGTGATATTGCTAGTTTCAAGACCACAGGCAAAAGGAGACTTGATGAGTAGAAGATGAGAGGAAGGCCAGGAATATTAATCATGGTGACAGTTTGGATCATATTTTCAGATTACGTTCCTGCACTTTCTCACTGGCTGATTTCTTTCTACACTGTCTTTTCTCTTTCCTCCTCTCTTACTCTCAAATAAGCTCAGCTGCAAGAGCTGGAAATGAAAAGTCAGTGAGAGGAAACTAGAAAAACTGTGAAGTTACAGCCAGTAGAAGTGCAAATGAAAAACTATGTGCCAGTACTGTATATAAAGTATCCTCTAGAAAGTTGCCCATTAATACAGAAAGATCAGCATCTGCAGAATAGTTTTCTGTGTATTTATCTTGATTCTTCATAATTTTTTTCTCTTCTGCTGCTCACAAGAAAGGAACCTCAGTAACTGCAACTTTTACTATGGAAGGGCTTTTAAGTAATCATTCCTTGGAATCTACCAACAAGGAATGAACCTTAGTGATTCCAGGACTGACTTTTCTAACACTTCAAAACTCTACAAAACTTTTAATAGGACTTTTCATTGTCCTGCTTGTCAAAGTATTCTCTATAATGAAATGAAGCCAGAAATGTGTTGATGAAACTTCTAAGCCAAAGTGGCCTTTGATCTATTTTCACCTTTCAACAGATTTTATATGTTGATTTGATAAAAATAAAGGTGCAAGACATATAAAATGGGCAATAGAGATTTTCTAGTATGGAAAAACTAAACATCCCTGTGTTCATTCTATCATTTATTCATTCATTACTGCATAAGTAATCCACTGGAGAGAAAGAATAAGTTATGGTCTTTGAAATCGTTTAAATTATTGCTATCCATAAAATCAACTTTTTTTTGTGCTGCATATAATTTTAAATGCAGCCATGCCAGGTATTAGTGAAATATTTTCATGAATACGTAGGAATATAAAAATGGCCAGATCATGAAACCTGAAGAACAGCAAAATTTCTAAACCATAATTCTGATTAGAAATAGGCTTAATTAATTCAAATGCCATATGGAATTCAGCTCAACTAGTATTAGTTATTTAAAGGTCTACGCAAATCAGCTAGATCCTCTTTATGATTATAGCCCAGAGAAAGTGTCCAAGTGACTTTTTCACTGCTACTCTCCCTCATTAACTACAGTGGGAACAGTGAAACTTGCTCAGATTAAATGAATTGGTTGATAGGTCTAAATGCTACACGATCTTAAGAAAAATGAACATGTCAAATAACTACCAGAAATCAGCTTAGACAGAAGATTCGGATATGTTATTTCAAGGCAGTGAGATAGTACTGCAAAGGGAGTTAGTTGTATGATCTCCTGATTCTGGTTTAGCTGAGGATTACAATAGCAGAGAATTTAAGCAAGAGTGGTCACACTGAAAGTGGTTGCAGAATAGGGGGATGAAAGAAAAAGTGGCAACAAGGGTATGATGTAGGGAAAGAGTTGGGTTATCTTGGGTTCTGATTTAGTTTAGAGCAGAGTGACTTGAAGTAAAACTGAAAAAAATCAAAGACTGTTTTCAGTTTACATTTGCTTTACAGTCATACAGCACATATCACTTTGTCAGAGAGATTTTTGATGACTTCCAGACTTCCCATCCTTTACCTGTTGACATCCTCATCTGTAGATGACTAATTGGTAAAGGGGATAAGCTTTTTAGAATCTAAAACTGAAAAACATTTATCTCCCTACCTCCCCCTGCCCAGATAAGTCACAGTGAGTAACTTCCTTTTGATATTAGGCTATTTAGTTGCAAAAATCAGCTATGCAAGAAGTCACCCAGCCAGTGAACCTGCCTGCTCAAAACAAAGCTTTGAACAAGCAAATACAGAGCAATTGCCAAAGGTTATTCCTTAAACTGATATTGAGCAATGCACTGCTCTTAGGTACTCTTCTTGCTTATGTAAGGCAAATCAAAGTAAACCCCACAATGAAATATAGGTATTTTTACCAGTAGAGGAAAAACTCATGCTAGTCAATTTTCTTTTAACCAAAAAAGAAAATGAGGGAAATGGGCACTAAATAGAAATTTGCACAATTATAGCTGCAGGGAACATAGATTGATTGTCCTCTCAGTAATTAAAATCACATAATAAGTTTTCAGTCACCACCAAAGCAATTATTCAGACATCAGTAAGTGCACATTAAAAGCTTGATAAAGTTTTTAGGTGACAATTGAATCCAGCGCTAAGGATCTTACACCCTAAAATGGATCCAATTAAAGATCACTGAACATTTATTTTCTCTTCACCAGCTGGATAAAGTAATCAATGAAAATTCATTTAGTTCAAACAAATTTTCTTTTTTGGTTTGTCTTTGCCAAATTAGAAAACAAGTGAAAAATAGTCATGTGCTTACTGAAGCATTACATTGGACATGAAGAGAATTTTTTTTTTTCAGACTCTTAAAGGACAAATAATAAAATGAGGAGCTAGAATTAATGATAATTTAGTCATTGATTTCTTTTATCCAATTTCTAAGGGTTAGCAAAATCCTTGGCAAGACCAAAGGCTCATGTTAATTTCTGTGTTATACTTGAGCAGATTTGAACCAGTATATCTCAAGAAGCTTTCCTAAATACATACCATGCTGGTATAAATAGCATCATTCTACACTGAGGTGTTCTTCCTCTGTCTTGTTGGTCATATGTTGTTTCATATTAATATTAAAAGACTCACTGGAGCAGGGACTGGAGTGAAAATGTCCAACCTCCTACGAGAGTGCCCAGCAGATCAAGCTAGGCAGTGAAATAATTCACTCCTTCACATGATGGTTCAATGAATTTTAAATAGTTTACACTGAGCATAGCAGCACAAACAGACTGCTAGTACTTTATTGGTGTGTGGCAGATGTGAGTTCAGATCCCTGCAGGCAGAAAGGTTTGATCCCTGGTCTCTCAAGCAGTGAACAAGTGTCTAAGATAGTGGATAAAAACGAATGGTAATAATACCCCTCCCTCAAATACATTTGTTTGGTTACAGATATTTGGAGAAATTGGACCAAGTTTATCAAGAATTTATATTGAAAGAAGCATTTTTTCCAATGCAAAATTAGTTACATAAAAATTAAAAGCAAACATGAAACAGTTGCATATACGATCTCAATTTTTTTTTCCTGTGTCAAAAATGTTTAGTTTCAGGGCTACGTCTTGCTAAACGATTCACATCGCTGCATGTGAGTCTTCCTTTCTTCATCTTTAAAGATCACTTCCCCCAGTGCTGTTCAGCATCACTACTCTGTGTCAGCAATTATTTCCTGTACGAGTCCAGACCAGCAATGAAAGTATTGAACGATGCAGGACCAATTACTGCCCTATGCAGAACTCCTGAGATATATACTTCTCTGACTAAAAAAGCCCTGTCAACTTCTTACCTCAGCATACGTAGATTCCTGTGCCTAAATGCTATTTAAAATATTTAGGTGGCCTGAAAATGGCCTTCTAAGTGCATGGATGCCTGTAAGATAACCCTTTCTCACCAGGACCTGATCAGCAGGGCTTTTGAGACATCTAAAGATAGAGGAAAAAGATGGAATAGACTCAACTATCATCAGAAAAGTGGTTACTGCATTTCACCTCTGAACCATGTCGATGAAGCAGTAGGGGAGAAGCTGTGCTGTTTTTAACAGTAGCATGACAGTTTTTCTCTTCCATCTCCATTATTGTCACTTTGGCTTCACTTATCATAAAATTGTGTGGAGAAAGGGGGAGATGAAGATCTAAAACTCCATCTACTTGTTATTTTAAGGAGTTAGTTCTATTGTTGATCTGCCAAAGTGCAGAAGTGAGACAGTAGAGACCATTTAAATTCTTTATTCTGGTATACATGCAATGCCTGTCTAATATTACTCAAATTTCCCATAGAAGGACTTTTCTGGTGCTGGGCAGAGGAAGGCTTATCCAAAGTCTGATGTGTCTGCATGGTGTCAGTGAAAATCCAAAAATCCGATACAAGAGACATTGCTGATCCTATGTTGCAGACACAATGAGATTTCCCTGTTTTCTTTTTTCTTCCTCTTTTT
>VWZT01005002.1:523884-559105 GCA_013397055.1 Pachycephala philippinensis
TAACCATCTTTAGCGTGGTGCTCAGCTGCTTGCTTTAACCTTTTTGCAAGGGCAATTGCTGTATTCTGCACCTGGGACAGGACAACTGTTGCTGTGACTAGAGACTGGAGAATGAGGGGTTGGAGAGCCTCCTTTCTTCACCATCACAGTCTCTGGCTTATGTAATATTTAATTTACTCACTGACTTTGTAAAAGAACTGTCTTGAAAATTTAGATCAAAGTCAGTATCACTAATTAAAAAATTCAGAAGTGTTGCCTTTTGTTCTGTGTCCCCATATCACTTTTGGATCATCTGTCTCCACCAGGCAGTAAAAATAGACATTCAGAAGTAAACATTAACAACAGAAGATGGTTGTTCTCTTCTATTTTGTATATTAATCTCCTCTTGTAGGATTTGCAGCAAACAACAGGATTGGCCCCCTAAAGATGTCATCTACTTTTTCTTCCTTGGTTATTTACTTTTGTGATCCAAGTACAACTCTGGAGATGGAACTTCTGTAGAAAACAAATATTAGGTTTAAGATAAATTTATTCTCTATCCAGTACACGTAAATCTAAACTGTCGAGAATAAGTAAATTGTAAACAATCTATGTCCTTGGTAATGGACATAAAATGCTATTTATCAGTCTCTGTAGTGCCAAAATGAGGTATAATGCCAAAAAAGGTGTAAATATTACCATTTGTAGTGCCATTAAAATGGAAATTAGGGAATCAATCATGGTTTGTTTACAATCCATAATTTAGGTGCAGCTTGTGGTACTGTTTGATGCTGCAGATTCAGGTTTGACAGCCCAAAGATGATAACACACCATTTTTTTATTGAATACAGTTAGGCCATGATGGTGTATGTGGAATTTACAAGGCATATTTTAAAGTGCAATGAAATGTAGACATGCTCAAGATAGTAACTAATCTCTTATTTCAGCATTAAATAGCAGTCCTGGCCATTTGGGATAATTTTTCTTGTAGTTCCCTCTTCATAATATCTCAGGACTTTGTAGTAGTTGATTAAGCAGCTTGACAACCTCCTGTTTCATGTGGTAAATTCTCTTCCTCATTCTCTCATGCATGCAGTAAAAGCACTGATTTTTCATAGCAGGTTTTATTTTTTTTTCCAGTATACTTCCAACTGCCAGCCAAAACCCAGCTGAGGAATGTGTCTTGCCTTTGGAGGACACGAACATGGGAATGTTCTGCTGATGAAGAACCTGAGAATGAAATAAGTGGCAAACTACAGAATTTTACAACAGCACTTGATATTATGTCTGATACCTAATAGACCTGGTCATGGATAATGTTCTCATTATAGCAAAAACACTTGGGAAAACACCTGAGAAAAGAGAGGCATGAATATTTAACTGTATTTCTTTTCCAAATTGTCATTTTCATTGCTATTATGGAGTCTTTTTGTTTACCATTTTTCTTCAATTTTACTGATATTTTGGAAAATTATACTACCAAGCCAAGACACTTTTGCTTTCCTCAGGCTTTCATGTAGATATAATTTAGCACCTGCTGCATAATTCCAAGTTATTTCCTACAGCAAGACAGGGAGGATGCTGAAACAATTTAAGAGAAGACAAGTTACATTTTTTGCTCTGTTAGAAACCTTCTGATTTCCGTAAATTTGTTAGTGGGAGCACTCTGGACATAACTCTCACTTCTGACTTGCGCTTTTCCCTTTGCTGAATTTTTTTGTAATGCTTGTCATTTACTTGACTCATGTATTTATAGAAAGGAATAAATTGCCCTCTCAGGCTTCAATTTGCCAAGCTTGCTTTGATTCTTCTCACAAAGTATAGAAGCTCAGCCCTATATTTTTCCTCCTTATCCCTTGTTGTTTGACGTCATATTTTCTTTGCAGGTCAGGTTGGATGGGGCATTGAGTAACCTGGTCTAGTAGGAGATGGTCCTGCCCATGGCAGGGGGGTTGGAATGAGATGATCTTTTAGGTCCTTTCCAACCTAAGCCACTCTATGATTCTATGATTGTTTAATACAGAGGATCAGACAAATTCTCTGTATTGTTGGCAAGTGTTTAGTAATGCTTTATACATTGAGACAGATACCAGGAGTTTTACTGTTCTTCTAGAAACCACAACATCATGGAGTCACTTTTACATTACTCCGGTCACATCACATGGGTTACTGAGTTAACCTGGAGTTCAAGAACACATTATTTTTCTCTGCTGTTTCAGCGTGAAGAGGTTCTAACTTAATGTGGTTTTTCCTATGTGTTCAGAACTGATATTGCTAGTTAGTTTTATACTATTTGCTTACTTTATATTTTCTACTCCTTCAATTTTTTCTTTCTCTATGTATGAGACTTCAGCCTTGTCTGCCTCGATGATACTTTCAGTATTGTGCCAGCGATGGACTTCATGAGCATGGACTGTAGTGTTTTATAGTCACTAATGTAAACAATGACTCCTGATGAACTGCACTGGTTACCTCTTTTCTGCCAAATACCCCTCCCTTCAGCCCTACCCATTTTCATTTACTGTTTATGCCATTCCCTTTCCTGGCTTGACAAGACCCTGAGTCAGCTACATCTTTGAAATCAGTTAGCTAAGACTTACTTGTTGCAAATTGCCCCAAAATTCTGAACTCAAAAAATCAACTTTAGTTAGAATATGAATAATTAACTCCCAAAACAGAGAAAATGCAATGCACCTAGGCAAGGGACATCAGTAAAAGAGTGCCACCTGATATTTACCTGGTGCCCACTTGGCCCTTATGGAAAGCTCTTTCCTTTTGTGTTTACCCTCAGTTAGCTCAATGACGTCTGAGTTGCAGGAAATTGCCCAGTCATCTCTGGCTGACTGGAAACTTTCTGCCCCCTCTGACACCTGCCTGTCCTCTCCTGTCCTTACAGGAACATTTGAGTTTCTTAGCCCGAGCTCCAGCTCCCCGTCCTGTCTATTTTCTCTCGCATTCCTTGGCCTGTAACTCACAGCAGTCTCTCAAAGCTGCTGAGCTTCAGGCATTTCTATTTGCCTCCAAGAGAAGGGACAAGCCTCTGCTCTACCCGGGTGTTAGACCTCACTCTTTTAACAGACTACACCATAAATGAAGAATAAGCAATTAAAACAAATCACATACTGTGATACTTAGAATGTATTCCTTATGGTTCCTTTATTGATCTTTACATTTTCCAGCCTACCTAATGTTTACACATTTACAGAAGAACATGAAACATTTACTAAAATCTAGATAAATGAGATACACTTCGCTTAGTTTGGCCAAACACCATCAAAGAAGACTTCCAAGTCAATCTCTTAAGAAGTATCCTTAGCAAAATAGGTTACATTTCATCTCAGCTACCTCTAAGTTTTCAGTCATTCCTTCCTTCCAAGTCTGTTCTCCAGCTTGCTATGTTGGGGTTTAGACTGAAATTGCTCACATCACTTTCCTAAAGATAGAATCCTGATTTGCTACCTTCAGTTATGCAGAAGGATTTGCTAAAATACTTGCTGTGGGATTTACAAATTCAGTACCAATTCTGAGCAAATTATTTCCCTACCTGCCCTATGTTCTGTATGCTTTTTCTCCTCTGCAGTTGTGACAATTTCTAGTTTTAAATATGCATTCTCATTATCTAGTTTCATTTTGCATTAGTTTTCTACATCATCAGTCTTGGAAGCTAACCAAGGTATATTTAGCTTTGGACTACACCAACATTATGTCGTGCTTTACCTTTTTAGTATTCTTGTGTCCCTGTTCTGTAATAATTTATTTATATGGCTGGACAAATTTTCTCCTTGCCCTCCTTCAGAAAGCTGAATTCATCTTGATTATTTTTGGTTATTACCGTAGCAAACTTTGCCTGACTTGGCATTCAATATATAGATGTCTGGGCTCTTTTTTGATTCTTTTCCTATTTTTAATATCCTCCTCATTCTCAGGTTTTTTTCCCCTGAATTTTCTAGTGGATCAGGCAGCTCTTTGTCCAAGGTTTTCATTCATTGAGGAATACAGACTCTGGATCATGTTAGGTCCATTGATACGAAGACCATTTTCAAGTGTTTTTGTGTTTTTATGAAGTTTCTTTGACTTGTGAACATTTGGTTATTCAAAAAAGTCTTAGCTGTAGACCTATGTTTCTATTTTCTGATTTTACTTGAACAGAAATAACCTTTTACTTCACAATCCAGGATTATTTTCTACAACAAGCTTCTGAAATGTCTTATTTCTTAATAAAATCAAGTCTAAACAGCATCCTTTTTCTTATTTCAGTGACTATAATGAAGACATCTTCTATAACACCCAAGAAAATGTTTTCCAAGCTGTTTCTACTAATCTTCTCTCTGGAAAATTTCTGGGTAATAACTTTCTCTCTAATAACATTAAAGATTTCTTATCCATATCCAAAACACATCAAGAGATTCTCTGCCAGACTGCTGGCATCAGTCCAGGGGAAGCTGTTTTACCATCTTTGTTTTATTTCCTTGTAAAATATATGCCTTAGGAGATAAATGGGAAATAATTTTATTCCCACTTAGGGAATTTTGCCTGAGTGGAATTTACCATTTGGTTCTGGGACACTATACAGAGCTTTGACTAACTCTGGGCTCTGCATCTCAGGGCAAAATGATTAATTTTACATGCGTCTTAGGTACTTCATGTCTGAAATAGGCTGCTACAGTGGGAGCAGAGAATGCATCCTGTATCTTATGAATAATGGTGGTGAATACCTCTTTGCTCTCATGTTACTGAAGCAATAAGCCAACTTGAGAGTCAATGAATTGATGATGTTGATGACATTGAGGGATACCCAATAATACTGAGTTGGGCAAATCCTAAAATTTTAATAGGATTTTTTGTAAAGAATAAAGGGAGAAATTTCTTTTTCATTTTAATAAACCAAAAGCAGTCCTGTAATCGACTATTTAATGAGTGTGAAGACCAGAACATATTTTGGAGAGAGGGGGAGAGAAAACAAGTGTAAATAACATTGAACTTATATAACATATTTCTGATTGCCTGGTGTTAAACCCTAACAGCATGTGATGCAATATTTGTGTCTCATCTAATTAAACATGAATCAAAACAAAAAATCCTTTTCTTAGTCATCCAAACCCACTCACTTTACACCCAATTAATCTCCTTTGGAGTGGAGTTTTGCCTTTTTTTTTTCTTATGGTCAAGTTTACCAGAAGTTTATCTGAGGTCACTCTACACCACAGGGCTGATTTCTGCCCATAGCTGCTACAACCCAACCACACACTCTCATCTCTTACCTTATGGCCCCATAAGTTCCATGAATTCTGGGAGGACCTTATCCAACTGAAATATCATTTGCTCAGTAAGTTGTGATTAATTCTCAAGTCCCTGACTGAGTAAACACTTTCATACCAGAGCCAGCAACTCCCAGCTGACACCTGGGAAAAGGTGTAGATTAGCTTAATCTGATATTGCAAATGACTTTTCAGATAATAATTGCACCCCTGCTAGAATCCTCTGCCTACCTATTAGGTCCAATCTAATATGCCATAAACGTGTAAATACAGCATGTGGCTAAGGTTATGTTTGCTTAACTGTGATTATATCGCGTTAAAAAGAGATTCTTTATCACCCAAATTTGTGAGCACACAGATAGATTGCATACTATAACATCTGAGATGTATGAATATATTTCTAGGTATTAGTTAAAAAAAAGCCAAACAAAACAACATCAAGAAACCCCAACAAAAACTAAACCCAAAACCAAACAAATCCAACCCACAATTGAACTATTTAGAAAAGACACTCTGATGTTTCCCTGGTCTTAATGCCATCTTGTGCCATCTTAGTGCAGGTTCATAAGACAAAACAATCCGAGCTGTATAAACATCACTTCCTGCTAAAAGGCATGTTTTACAGGGTTTATACCCTGTGCACCAGGAATGAAATCAATAAAAATATATGGACTGTACTAGGTAAGACTTTCTTTGACCTTTGTTGCCAAAGAAGGAGATTGCAGGCAGAAATTTGTTTTCTGGCTCTTTTAGAGAGCATTGCAAATTTAGGATACGTTTCTGGTACTGCTATTGGCTGCTCATTCCCTTGAACTCTTCAGGTCTTTCCATATCAGTTGTTTTCTCTGTCTGTTAGAAGCTAGGAAGAAGAATGTCTCCAGAGACAGGGACAGTTTTGCTTCTTGACTGTTTCTGTTTGGAAAAGTTTTCCTACGGCAAAGAAAAGAAGAGATTTAGGAGCCAGGCTTTGCAATATAAAGAACAAGATAAATCTAGATCTTAAATGATTTTTTTTTTTTTTTTTTTTTTTTTTTTTTTTTTTTTTTTTTTTATTTTTTTCTCCCTGGTGTTGTTTTTTTTTTTTTTTTTTTTTTTTTTTTTTTTTTTTTTTTTTTTTGGTGCTGAAATATTTCACACCTGGGATAGTTTGCTGCTTGCCATAGCTCTGCTACCTTGAAGTACAGCTATACTCTGCTGGGGGTGTTTGCTCTCTGTTTGAGTCCACGTTGAAGGGAAAGCTCTTGCAACCTCTAAAAGAGGTCACAACCAGTGGTCACAATAAATGAGAGCACCTATATGCAAGGAGTTTCCTCCAATGTATGTATATGCATGTATATGACCAGCAGTCGTACTTGAATGACTTCCTGCATATACTTTAAGTGACTTGGTGAAGCATTTTCACTCCCTAAGAAGATTTACAAGTTCTCTGTCAAGCAGCACAGTTACCACTGAGACAGCATGGATAGCTGTGCTAAAAATGTGCAGGCAGTTGTTACCTGGGATTTGTGCAGTAAAAGTCTGTGGCCACTATAACACGGTGCCCATGGCTCCTCGGTAAATGTTGTTTCATAAACAGCCACCACAGCTAGAAAATGAACTTTTTCTTCTTATTCTCTGTATTTCTTCAAGTGAGAGTAGTTGGCACAGATAATTTCTTTTTCACTGGAATATTGAATGGATATATCATAGATATTTGATTTAGGGAAGTATACCCATGAGTAAATGTCATTTTCATGAATGCCTTGGGATAGTGCAGAACAGAAATGAAACTGAGTGGAGATGCCCTGGCTTGGGTAGGGTGGCCCCAGTGCTGTGAGAGTTGGGGCAGATCTGAAAAGACAGTCTAGTTTTGGGTCATTTTCAGTTTACTTTGGATATAAGGAGTTTAGTGTTTGAAATGTCATTTCCTATAACACATTAGGAGATCTTTTACACGCTCATAAATACCTCCTTGTTGTTCTGGAATTGTTGGTGCTTGAAATGCAGGGAGGAATACACCTTCCTGCTACTGAAAAAAAATTAACTTTACGTAAGTTAAGTAATGACTTTACTATACACATTTCACATTTAATTGCTGTTAAGAATGTCCCCAGATCAATAAAGATGTATTTTTGTTAGAACCATCTATTTTTTTTTACCTGAATGAACAAGCCAGAAGTCTGCATTGTCTTATTGGTATCCTGGCTGATCCAGTTACCACTATAATATAACACCTGAGTGTGTGTAGATGTTCATGCCTCGAGCATTTGTCATTTTGAGAGTAGTTTCTGTTTGGTGGGGCTGGAGGTTCCCTCTGTCTGACCCTGCAAGCAACAAGGGGATGTGGAAAGAAATGAACTAAAGATTTACTGTTGCTCTAGCAAGTCAAAAGTCCAGTGAAAAATAAGGCAGAAGGGGTAGCTGGAGCTGCCTGATAACTCACACAGATTCATGGGGAGACCAAAGCCAATGAATTTAATCCTTTGGTTTGTGGGTGGTGAGGAGCAGAGCCAGGACAGCAGGCAATGGCATGCAGTGTGGAAAGAGAAGGAGGAAGAGAAAGACTATTAATCTGGCAGCTGTTTTTATTTCTGAAAATAGGCTGCTTGGTTTGGGGTGGTTTTTTTGTTGTTTTTTGTTTGTTTGTTTGTTTTTTTTTTTTTTTGTTTTTTTTTTTTTTTTTTTTTTTTTTTTTTTTTTTTTTTTTTTTTTTTTGGTTTTTTACCCAGGGTTTACATCTTAAGAGTGTCCAGACAGGCTGTGAGGACAAGTTATGTTATTAGGTCCCATCTGCCAGATGCAAATGCACAAATTCAGTTTGGATGAGTTAAAATAATTTTATAAGCCATGTTGCCATGTTGCTCACTTCCCCTGTGTAGTTCTGTATTTGTCTGTGTTTTTGGAAGCAGTCTTCAATTACACACACACACACACCCCCTGACACACACACACCCACAGACATGCAAACACTGCAGAGGTAAAAGCTGATTCATTTGGAAAAGGGGAGAAAACACAGTGCTACCAGTTTTAAATTTGCTAGTCACTGCATTCCCCTTTCTTTCCAGGATGAAGGTCAGGTGAAAGATGTTCTCCAGGCACAAGGAAAGGTGTGAAACTCCAGGCTGCCAAGATTCAAATGTGTGGTGTCATCCTGAGTGTATATATAGATGCTCAGAGAAGGCACGTCCCCCAAGTCTTCTCTGTTAAATTTCAGGAATTCAACTCCAATCCACCACTTTCCTTGCACCCAGAACCATAAAGTAGCCAACCCCAGGGGCAAGATTTATGTCAAAGACCCTAGGAGACCTAAAGTGGATTAATAATTTAAAGAGAGAAAGATAGAGAGGTGAGTTGTGTGAACAAAGCCTGACTGGCTTATTGACCTTTGCTGCAGTGCTACCACTGAGTTGACAAGGAGCAATCCCATAATTTTTGTACCTAGGAAAGAGGAATGCTGTAAAGCATCTAGGCAGGTAGCCCAAAAAAGGCCACAGATGTTGTGGTTCTGACCTTAGAGTTGAAGGAGAGCTCTCGATGTTTGAGAGGATGATCCACATATACCTGCAAGTCCTTCAAAAATTGGAGTGGAGTAAGCCATGGAGGGAAGTCGGGTGGAAGGACATTTGGATTTTGCCTTCTCAGCCTGAAGCAGGTGCGTGGCTGCACAGATGTGTCCATACTGACACACTTGTAATTCTGCAGAGGTGAGCACTGCTAAAAGTGTGTCTCAGCCACGATAGGCTCTCTTCAGAGGTGCAGGAAAGAGTAATTTGCAGACAACAACTCATCCATGATGATTTTATACATCTCCTTTAGACACAAAATTCCCATGTGAGGCACTTGCTTTTTTTCTGAAAAGAACTCTTTGAATATCATTCTGGATGATGTTCTTGAGAACTGCGACTAGAGATGCCTGGAATACAGCAGAACCAATTTTGCTCTGCTGCATTTCAATGACAAGTGACTCTAGGGATGAAACAGAACATTTTGCCACAAAGGCATCCTTGTAATCTAAGTACTTGTGACTTAAAAAAACTGGAAATGTTTCAAATAAAATGTATTTTCAATTTTAAAGAAGAGTTTATTCTAAATTAAAATATTCTTAACTAAAATTAAATAAGGTGTTGACAGAAACATAAAGGCGATTTTCTATATGTTTTTCTCCCAGGAAATGAATCTACTTTCCAAACTTCCCATCATGGGATAGATTTTATTCTTATCTACACCCACCCAGATCTGTTGGTTCATGACTACAGCGACAGCTGCAGATACAGTTTAGCCCTCAGATTTAGAGTTAAGTCAGAGTCAGTTTCAAAGACATGGTCAAAATCTCCCTTCAATTACCTTCACACATCTCCCCCTTCACAGAATAAATGATTTTTATTGCTTTGTGGGTTTTACCAAGCCCTGAGTGTTATTGGGCTGTAGGTTTTAGGCTTTGAAATAGGTTACAGGATAAGAAATCATAAATATTCATTCTTTGGCAACAGCCTCTGAACAGCTTCCTCACTGCTGCTGGCTGGGGCCTGCCCATAATCGTGTGCTGTCAGGCTCCCTGCCCTTTGCCCTTCTCACTCAATCAGGACAAGAAATAAGGCAAAATAATGAAGCAGGGGCTTTTAAATATTGATTTCTGTGCATAGGCTACACCATGCAGTATGGCTCTCAAGATAAATAGCTCTGAAAGAGGCCTTTTCAACAGAAGAAATGTCACAGGTAAACTATGGAAAAGCAGTTGCTTGTTGTGGGTTCCTAGAGCAAGGGACGTGCTGAAACACACCATGGCACATTGTTGGGAAAAACAGAATATACTTTTGCTCTATACTAATAGACCTTCCTCAGGAAGCATTTAAAGATTATTTGCTGATAGAATGCAGAAATTAATCTTTAGCCATGCTTTCTATTCAAATATGGATAGAATGGTTGGAAGGACAAGGGAATGGTATTTGAATGTACAGAGAAGCCTTTCATTGATCTTCTAACCTTTTGGGGATATTTAGCATACCTAAGCTCAGAGAAAGTTGCTTTTGAAAGGGAATTGGAAATTCTTGGCTGTAATGAAAGGCTTTTCAAACTGCTTTGCTAAAGCTACCTCTTCTGCTTAGTTGGGGGTTAACTGTCAACCAGTTGTGCTCAAAAGGAGGGTTGCAAAGCACATATCACATTTACAACACATGGAAACATCCCTGTGAAGTAAAATCATTGCAAAAGTACTGCATAGTAAAAGCAAGCCCCACCAGAGCAGTCCTTTCTGCTGTTTGCAACATTTTTGGTTGCTGTGGGCTGGACTGTTTAAGGCATTTTGCCTTAGAAATGGACATTATTGAGTTGCTGTGGAGCTACAGCAAGAAAAGGGGAAAAGCAGGAACTAACGAAAAACTCAGAAATAGCTAAAGTTTCTTTGATGTCAGAGAACTCAGGGGCATTTTCCCCTACACTTTGAAATGTTACTTTTGCCATGTCACAGGCAGAAAGGGAAACCCAGAGGCCTCTTCAGTACAGAACCAGATGGAATTGCCTTCAAAAGAGAAGAGTGCATAAAGCTACTTCTTCCTCCTCTTGACATGCTGTGAGCTACCAGCAAATTTTCTTTGTCTTTTCCAGCTTTTGTAAATTCAGGCTGCAATTCAAATCTTTTATTTTTCTTTTGAACTTTGAAAATATCTCCTAACACTGTGCTCTCCAACACAGTGCCTACATGATTATAATCCTGAGAAGTCACATTTAGTTCAAGTGTAAGAACACTCTGCCTCTGTCTCTCTGTGTTCATTATTTATTTCCCAGGATTTTTGTAATTTAAACCTGTATTAAAAAACACCCAAACAGTTCCCACCTACAAGAGTACTCATGACTTGACTGCTGAGGTTTCAGACCTAATAGCAAAACAAGTTTCTTCTGGACTCACATTTTTATCATTTGAAGTTTCACACATTCCTTTGAAGGCTCCAAACTCAACTCACACACCAGCATACTCCATGGCTACATATCTCCTGTCAGTGAAATGTAGGAAATGTCCATTTCAAAGAAGTTATCAGTTTCTAAAAACCCATACTGAGTCATGATGACTACTGTTCTGAATAAATCAACACTTAAATAAATAGTAAAGTGGTAATAGAGAATCCACATGACTATTAAAGAAATCACCGAATAACGCATTTGCTGCATAGATTAAAACACAGTTACAACAAATTGTGAAACCACGTAATTATAAGAATAGTCCTTATGAGAGCAGTCTCCTTGGATTCATTGTGATGATTCACATGAGGAGGAGTTTGCAGAACAAGGCAGCTGCTGGAGTTGTTGCTAGATACAAAATTCCTAGGCATCCTGCATGCAAAATCCCACTGCAGAGGCTCTGTAAACTTACTATAGAAACTAGGAGATAGAAATACATATTTAATTAAGAGTGTGAGAGTATATTACTCCTTTAGGTTGTCGTTTGTTTGATATGCTAACAGAATACATGAGCTTTCTGAAGTTGTTAGCAGGGCTTGGTATACAATCCTCACTCCTCAGGTATAATTGTGTGAACCCCAAATGAGAAATTTGGTTTGCTCTTTTAGCAGGTATATGGTCTCACAGAATTGACTAGTTGTTTAACTTGGCAATTGTACAAAAAAGTAGGAAGTACTGGTAGATTGAGTAGGATCTCAATCTGCAGTGCTTTGCTGTTAAGTCCTTGCTCTGAAGAAAAGAGATATTTGCTGTATTTTTCATCTTTATTTTTTTAAATTACAATGTCTGCATGTTAATGAGGCCCTGCTGCTTGTGCTTTCTAGCCTGTCATCAAAAGCAAATGCCAGCAATAAGACCATGCTCTGAAGAAGTTTCAGAAATGAACGCTTTCATTTGGTCTCAGTTTCCTACAGGCTTAGCATGACTCGTCTTCTCCACCTGTGGGCTGAACACACAGAATTTTAACTTCTGACATGTGAGGCAGTTTAGTTGGGAACTATCCCAAGTTCCTGTAAAGCCTGCTTTATGCCACTACAGGCCTTGACACTTTCTCTACAGCACACCCACGTAATTTGCCCTGCATTGTGTCAGGACTGCATTTTCTCTAATTATCCTATCTTGTGTCTTTCTCTCTCTCTATAGCCTCGGGGACTTGCATGGCTTCAGAGTAATACATTGCAGAATTTCTCATTTCACTACACCTAGGATCACCTTTCTCCTCTAAAAGTAATAATAACAACAACAACAACAATAATAATATAAAGCAGTGATGATATTATTTATAAATGATAGACTATTTATGACTAATTACTTCATCGAATGAATGACTAACATCCTAACAATCCTTCAGAATAGTTTTTGAGCAGGAATCCAAACAGTAATATGTCTTCAAAAATGTGTTTCAGTTTCTACAAAAATGAAATGTGAAAGTCGTTGCTCTCAGTGATGAGATGAATTAACAAAAAAGATCCCACACCAGAACCAGCAATCAATAAACTGCTCTAACTTTTAAGAAATGCTTTCTTTATATACATGTAAGGTTGTGTCAGATCACTGTAGCAAGTGCAGTAGAAATCAGTTAATGATACTGTGCTTTTGCACAAAGCTTATTTCAGAGGATTTGGGTTTTAAGACTCTTAATCCAGAATGATTAAAGGTGGGCATTGAAGTTCAAAGTCAAAGTTGATAGGAATATTTGCGTGTAAAATATGTTTAATTCATATTTTCCTGATTTTAGCTTCACACTGATCATTGTAGGATTTAAAAATAAAATTTCTTTCTCCCTTAAAGAATTGTTGTTCTACTAATATGAATATGATGGGAAAAATAATTTTAAAAGAAAATCATTAGAAAAAGACCATGTAGATCCAGTCTCTGCATTACTGTGATTATTAAAGATGAGGCAGTGCTGTAAAGAAACTCCAGCACCGCTAAATTATACCCATGGTGATAGAATAAACGGGTCCTTATTTAGCAAAAATTACCAGAAAAAGTCACAGTAAACTGGTTTTCACATGGAAGGTTATCTTGGGAGTGCTTACTCTCTGCTCTTTTGTACCATTTTGGTGCATCAGGTCTCCTTTACTGCATTCTTCATTCTTGTTTTGCTGTGTGAATTTGTAGTGTATCAATATTGATTTAAGAAAAAGGCCCTGAATTTTTCTTCAGTGAAACTTCTAGTGTGCATCAAATGAGTGTAGTTATTGTCAAAACCTCTGACACTGGGAAGTCTTAGAGACAAGAAAGAAAGCATTTCCTGATACTTTTAAAATAAATCCCTCTGTTACCTTTTTTATACTCGTGATCATGGAGATCTCTATGTTGAAGGGAAATCAAGGTAGCTCAGCATGAAAAATGGACATAGATGGCAAACAGAAGTACAAGACAGTTTTTTATTTGGATGAAGATACTGTGTGCTATTAAATGTGAAGTAATTATGTGAGGTATCTCAGTTGTTTTATTTCCTGATGTCTTTTTCTCTCCACATTTTTATCTTGTAGACAAGTCCCAATTGATTACTATGAATATTTTCTAAAGCAGGTCCATAGTTAGCTCACAAATTGCAGATTAGAATATGATCATTAACACTGGCTTGTTATATTTAAATAAACACTTATGTTGGTGTGTACATTTTGTTTATCATGTTTACCACCAGCTAATGAGGGAAATGCATCCTCTGTTCTTGGTAGAGGTCACTGATTTGCAGGCAATGCAGGGTTATTATAAACTTTGAAACCACAGACACAAATAACCTCAGTCTTTCTAAATGGTAACTGCAGTGGTTATCATTCACTCCAGTTTACCTCAGACATAATTTGGGGTCTAGATGTTGTTTCAGTTCCACTTCTCTGTTTGAACACAACACAGAAAGTAACAGTGAAGGTTTTCAAGATCTGTGTAGAAAATGTTGTGCCAGATTTGGGTTGGATATTAGAAAAAAGTTCTTCACCCGGAGGGTGGTTGGGCACTGGAACAGGCTCCCCAGGGAAGTGGTCACAGCACCAAGCCTGACAGAGTTCAAGAAGCATTTGGACAAAGCTCTCGGACATATGGTGTGACTCTTGGGGGTGTCCTGTGCAGGGCCAGGAGTTGGACTGGATGATCTTTGTGGGGCCCTTCCAACTCAGCATATTCTAAGATTCTGTGATTTTATGATCACTTTCTTTCCAAGCACAGTTCTTGCTTTCCTGAGTTTCAGCACTAAAACTTTATTATGAAGATTGGAGAGTTTAATTATTCAGTTACAATCTATCAAACTTTAACCTCAAACTCTGTCATGTTGATGCCATTCTAGAAGAACGTTAGTTTCTCTCTCTAATGGTTCAGATCCTTTCTAAAGGTGAAAAAATCCATCCAGGTATTTATGTTGGGGTTGGGTAATGAGTGCTAGATTTCTCCTGAAGGAAATCTCATGTCCCGTGGACTCTAGCTAGTCCTGTTTCTGGTGCATCTTTCCTGTGAAAAGTGCACACTACTATGATAGGATATACAGAAAAAGAGAAAGACTTCTTGCTCTATTTGTGTTGAATTTGTTCCTGAGACTTCCACTGCAAATAGTGACATGTAAGAGCACAGAGCCGTAGAATAAAACTTTGCCTAAAGATGACAGTCCTCGAGGATAGGAGAGGAGAAATGAACTACATTTGGCAAGTGTCCATCCCTTAGTAAATGCATTGCAGAGAGGCACTTATAGCTGGCACATGGCAATGAGTGCAGAGCAAAGAAAGAGCTAGAGTGATGGTGGGTATTTATCATTGGCTTTTGGGAAAAAGGTTTCTGTGAAATCTCCATAGTCCTGACATTTTTATTATGGTTTCAAAGAGGTTGTTAAGCTAAACAAATTACAGGTTTTCAAAGATATTTTTCTTCCCTTGTATGCCATAAATTCTTGTTCTGTTTCTTTGTTTTAGATGAGCTCGTGCTCTGCCAGGCTGTTGAAGGAGTTGTCTCAGTCCTCCCTTCTCCAAGCCCAGATATTCTTAATGATGTTTAACATCTTTACATCAGGAGGCTATTCAAGAACCTAAGAGCAGCAGGCTTCATTTTCTTTTATTTTCAATATGTCTCAGATTCCCTTTCAAGACATCACAGTATTTCAGAATTATCTGTCTTGTAGTTTTCCTATGTTATGAAAGAATTAAAAGCAGACTCAGAATAATTCTATTATTTAAGTAAATGCAAATTGTAAAACTTGCATTTATATTCTGCTTCTCCAACAGCTTTTCTATCTTCCGAAATACAGGAGACAATGGGGTCAATAGAGTACTCATAAATATCTAAATGCTCACTACTTGCAGTGATTTGCAAAATCTTCAGCGAGAAAATTCTCTTAGCTGTCATTTGGTCCTCTTCCCACATCACTGTTAAATTTTAAACTTCACTCTGAACGGAGGCCTACCTACCTACCTACTTTGATTTTTCTTATTAATAGCAAGCTAAAGTTCAGAGTGGGAAAAGCAGTGATTGTCTTTGAGCATCCAAAGTTGGAGTGAGGTTGAGGTAACCTTGGAGTAAAAACAGGTGTGGCGATGATCAGATGATGACAATGAGCAACAAGGAGCTGTAACTGAAGACTATAAAAAGACAAAGGAGTTAGCTAGCCTAGAGGAAGAGACCAAACGCAGGAATATGGCTAATGTGGGGTGGGGATATGACATGACACGACACCCTCTGTGCTCTTGAAAAAGAATGTTCTATGGAGAAAAGAGAATCTTCCAAACGAAAGCGGTAAGAATTTCCATCTGTATTCCATTCCCCTCTAGAATCCTTTGACTTAGTTCAAAACAGACCGTATAGACACTTGCTGTATTTAGTTCTTGATATATCGTGTCATTCTTCTCTTATTCACTCCATATAGTTCTCAAAATAAATGCCTCTTTGTGTCAGAACTTCTGAGGTGTTTATATGACCTTTTCCTTCAGCTACTTTTCTTTCTAAGCCATGGCAAATCAGTATGTCTGGCATACAGCATTTTTGGAAGGGGGGTGGTTTAAGCAACAAGAGAGCTGGACCTGGTCAGTATGGTCTTGTGGTTCCTGCTCCCGAATGAGAACAAGAAAATGCTGTATTGACTATTATTAACTGTGTAAAACTTGTAGATTGCTAGGTCCAAGACAAAAAAAAAAAGACAATACAACTTCAAGCCAGGTGACTGTAGAACAACTTTCCCCAACTGATGTGGATAAAGCAATTAGACAAATTCATGGAGAGAAAATGCACATTGGGAACAATTACAAAGGTAACATTTTGGCTCAGAAATTTCCTAAGTTATAAATCACTGGAAGGGGGAAAATTCTCTGAAGATGAGTTACTTTATTTGTATTGTGTTCCTGTATTCCTTCTAGGCACCAACTAGTGCCACTGGGGAGCTGAGGTAGGCTCTTGAGCTGTATGGTACAGCTCTTTTCATGTACTGGTGTGCATAGGAGTTCTGTCTTGCCTTCGGGTGAAGTCACAGCTTCTGTTGAATTGGGAACTCTGTGGGAAATGTCAGTAATCCTGACATTTTGAGAGAAACATCATTTCCCATGTCACATGTCCCAGTGGGAGTTAAAAACTAGATTTCCTACAAATATTTTCTTTCTGATTTTTGGCCTTCAGCAATAACCCTTGAAATATTTCCACGTCTCCCTGTGAAAGAATATTTTGTACTCTTCATTTTCATTGCCTTTGTGTTGCTTCAGATCAATTCCATAGCAAGTAGATATTTTTATTGTGCTAAGACAGCTGGTGGCCCAGCCAGTCATATACTGGCTCCCAGCTCTTTGTTGTAGAGGAATTTGAAAGAATTCCGTCAGTAGGCAGTGACAGAAATACATACTCTGGTCAAGCATCTACCTAGGTTCTCCTCTTTGTTATAAATACAGTCATCCTTGAAAGTGGAGGATTTAAGTCCCCTTCAAAATATTTAGATGTATTTTATAACTTTGGTATTGTAAGCTGTGCGTCTTTGTTAACTGTATACTCAGACCAGCTTTCAGATTTTACTACGAGCTTAACTTTCTGTTGTTTTCTCTCCTCTCCTTGTCTCTTTTAATCTCTTCTGGAATGTTTACTTCCTTTGAACAGCAATATCTATCTCTTTTTTTTTTCCTTCTTGCTTGCTTTATCCCTCCTAAGAAAGTGCTTGCATAAGCAAAATAGAGACAGCTGATATTAGAAATGATGTTTAAAGGAAAATCTTCCAAATGAGGAGGTATAGCATCAATTTAACCCCAAAATGTCCCCAAGTAATTCTTTACCATAGGTACAGTTGGAAGCCGGCAATATTATTCAAACAAAAGACACTTTCTAGCATCTGTGAAATTATTATTTAAAACAAAAGTGAATTTATTTAATGCCTTTATTAAAGGTTCTACATTATTTAGAATTTTTATCTGTTGAACAAAAATATATTTAAATTCGTTATAAAATGTTTTTAAGACTAAATAGCTTTCTTTTTCCATGGTATCTTTCTCTTTAATAGTTAAACAGAGATCAGTGTTCTGAGCAGGCTCTCTGTCAGATACATTTTTGAATATTGACATCATTCCATACAAGGTATAATTCACATTAGAATTCATAAGTATTATCCATGCAAACGCTCATTGCAGGGGACAGACACTGTATCATAGTGCTCCTATTTTTCTTTCCTGAAAAAAAAAGACTAGAAGGAAAGGAACTAGAAAAGCTTATTCATTGGTCAGTACCACTACATTTCATAGTATAAATGCTAGAGGGGCATACTGGAGAGGTAATAAATTTATTCATAGTGCTGAAGCTTTTTAGAAAGCATAAAATGGGAGGAAATTGAGAACAGAGGTTGATTTGTTCAGAAAAAGGATCAAAGTTAAACCTTATTAACTTAATATCCTTACTAAGAACGCACCCAAGATACAGAAAGAGCCAGAACTGTATGGACATGGGATTCTCTCTCTAAGGTGATAAAAAGAAAAGAAGATGAAAAAATGCTCAGAATGAACCCAAAAAAGTCCCCACTTTATTGATAAGTTTATATGTGATCAAAACGTGTTCAGGAGGACAGAAAAATGCCTTCTCTCCAAGGGAGAACTCACTCATTCACATCTCAATGCCATCCACCTTCCTGAACGTAGAGGCCATTTAATTATGCATATGAATGATATAATCTTCCAGTTGGGTGCTTATGTGTTAAAATCAAAACTGCATTAGAGTATGTGTTGACTGTGACATAGAAATCATTTTACTCCATGCAGCACAATCATTGACTCTTCTAAATATAGCAAATATAGATTTTATTATGTAATGGAATAACATTTCCTAGCTGGGTGCTTATGTCTTAAAACTGAAATCTGCATTTTCATGTTTGAAGGCTGACAGCTGCACAGGCTCCAGGAACTCAGGCTCATACCCTTGATACTGAGGCTTTGCACTAAATACTAGTACTGACAAGCTTTGGTGTTTATGCGCTATCTCTCATGCTGTCAGTTCAGTCAGCTGCTGTGGCAAAGCGGCTGTCGCAGGCTGCTGCAAAGCTTCTTTAAAGCCACTACAGATTCCTGGGATGCAGGTGAGGGGGTGGTAGGAAAATGCCATATGTGTGTGCATATCTATATCTGTATCTGTATCTATATATGGGGAAGATATAATGCAGAATTTTGAAAGGACCCTCATGAACAGCTCATGTGAACTGTTCGTGAGCTTCTTCCATAGAAATGATGCAGCTCAAATTTGGCAAGGAAAAGAGCTTAATGTATCAACACATAATTCTGTCTGCCATTTGCAGCTGAAATAAGCATGGTTCCAAGGGTAGGGAGTACCATCTTTAACTAAATGCCTGTATTTGCTGTTCTGGTGGTTCAGAATTTGAAAATGCAAGGGGAAATTACTTCTTGCTTGCTTGAAAGGTTTAGGAGGCCCTGCAAGAGGATGGGAGCGAAATGCAATACTCCCTGGAACATTCTGGTTTGAACTTGTTGTTGTTTATCATTTTGACTGGCAGCCTGCCGAGAGGGAAACAAAGAGGCTTGCATTAGCCTTCTCCTATGTTCATTAATTCACCTTGGTCATAAAGACTCATTCCCAGCCCCCTGTTCTCCTTTATCACCATCAGAGAGCATTAAAAGGTCTGTCAGTTTTCTTGTTATTTTACCTTTTCCTTCTCTTTTCTTCCCACTTCATCCTAGTCAACCAGACACTGTAAAATTGGAGGACCTGAAAAGTGAAAGGAATTCCTCCCCGTTCTTTCCCCCATAAAGCAATAGGGCATGTCAGAAGCCATACTAGAAAGCTCATGCCAGACTCTGTGCTGCCTGCATTTGCAGCAGATATTCCTTTCCTCCAGTCAATAGGAACCAATCCAAGCAGGACAGCTCGGCAGAAACCATAGCAACTAAGGGGTTCTGGTCCTCCTTTATGTCCAGATGAACACAACTCCATTTAAAAGACATTGGCCTTGAAGCTGTGAATCCTATCTCTGCCAGCCTGGAGGGCAGTGTTCAGATTGCCTCCCAGGGAGCCCCCAGAATGCAAAGAGGGAACTTTTGAACTATGAGCTTCTACCTTCACCACCAGTTTTTCTCTTGTTCTTTGGCATGGACAGAAAAGGTGGAAACATCTCAAAATCACGGAAAGTGATGTTCAGGCTACTGAGATAAGATTTCCGTAATTATTTCTGTCACATTTTTCTCACATTCCCAATGCTACATTTTGACCCATATTCAGGTTTTGGCAGATTGGAAGACATATAACTAATGGACCATGAAATTATTGCGGGTGTAATTAAAAAGATATTAGATCAGTAAGAATAGATTCATGCAATGACATTTGATAATGATGCCTGTCAACCTGCAAAACAGGAAACCATCCTGTTTCCTTAACATTTTATCTCTTTCCTTCTAGCCTGGAATAAACAAGTCCAAACTTACAGATCTCATCTTCATCATTTCTGCAGCTGGATAGCAAGAGTTTATTTAGCAAATACACCCTGCTCCTTTGTGTATATGTATGAATTGTCTGTAACACATATGTCTATAAATGTGCTCCTGTTTTAATTAGAAGGCAAATCCCATGTGCAAACCCCTTAAAGCTTTATCAGTTAATCACACACAGGCTACTCCTCGTGGTTTTCCTCTGAGCATCCTGAGTTTGGGGTTAAGTTAATAGTAATATGGCATCATTTGTCCTGGTAGTTTGAATGGCTGACATTTATATAAAGAACATTTCTCAGATTATCAATTTTGTTTAATACTTTTTGCTGTGTTAACAATGAAATTTGGAGGGCCAGGAAAGGTTTGTATCTGTTACTCATACCTGCAGCAATGTCCTTAAGTCCTAGTATAAAGAGAGTGGAAGGAACTTTCCAAGACAGAAAGCAGTTTTATGTCTATTTCCCATTAATAAACTTTCTTTTCACTAATGCTTTTCTGCAACAATTTTTATGCTTTTATTTTTTTTCTGAAGTTTCATATTCATTGTCGCATCTTCCAACTTCCTTATAGGTCTGTCACTCATTCTACCACTCTCCTGCACAGCACATTTCACCAGGAACTAGGTGAGCACTTCTAATTGGAAAATCTTTGCAAATCATTATTTATACACATCTCCTGGACCTTGTTCCATTGTACAAACAACCTTGGAAATTGACAATATATGCATGAAAAATTGCAGAGTAAATCTGAAGAAGTAATTTCAAAGAGTCTTTTTGTCTCTTCTTTGTGGTATTCATCCTTCAGCCTGTATTGACACTGGAGATTGTCCCAACCCAGATGCAGCACCTTGAACTTGGCCTTGTTGAACCTCATGAGGTTCACATGGGCTTCCTTCTTGAAATTGCCTTATTTTTTTATTATTAATTTTTTATATTTTAGCAATTTTAAATCTATATTAATTTGCGCAGCAGGTAGGTCCTGCCGCCCACTGAAATGACAGGTACCTAACATGGTACCAGTCTGATGCTGGTACCAGAACCATGTTGGAAGCCAGTCTGGGACAGCTTGACTTTCAGTGGAGAATACACAGAGCTCATCACTGGACCAAGTTCATTTTATTTTTCCTTTCAGCACAAATTCTCTCCCAGATGATGAAAATAACATGGAAAGGTAATAAGATTCTGATCAATATCTCAGTGTAATACCTCAAAAGTCTCATCTGAGTGAGGAAAAATCTCAAAATGAAACATCCTAATAAAACCCTTTTTAATCCTGCAAAAAGAACAAGCACAAAATCCTGACAAAAGCACTTTTTTTTTTTTTGTTGAAACACTGAAACTGAGAGGAGGTATTTCTGAACATCAGTTAATAACTTTTCTTCAGATATGCCATTACATTTTCCCTAGAAATTGCACAGTTCCTTTGGATCCATTCCAGTCCTTTTTTTTGACCTACAGGGTAGGCAGAACTAGGCAGGTTTTATAACACAGTAGTGGAAGAAATATCTGCTGATAGTGGTTGTTTGAATGCCACAAAGAGCCAGATAGAAAGACTCTTGGAAATTAAGTCTTCAGATTTGCTCTGCAATTTTTCATGCATATATTGTCAGTTTCCAATATTGTTTGTACAATGGGACAAAGTCCAGGAGATGCATATAAATAATGGTTTGCAAAGATGTTCCAATTAGAAGTGCTCATCTAGTAACACTGGATGTGTTTCTGAGTTGACATCAGAGTAGAGCAGGAATTCAGCAAAAGCAGAGATGGATGCAGCCACAATCCAAAGTGGAGAGCTAAAATCCCAAATAGCTACTTCTTGGGAGAGGAAGGAGGAAGTTGGTGTTCCAGAGTTGGGCTTGGATGATCCTAGTGGGTTGCTTCCAACTCAGAATATTCTGTGACTCTATGAGAAGGACTTGGGGATGCTGGTGGATGAAAAACTGGATGTGAGCTGGCAACGTGTGCTCACTGCCCAGAAAACCAAACATATCCTGGGCTGCATCAAAAGAAACATGGCCAGCAAGTTGAGGGAGCTGATTCTCGCCCTTTACACTGCTCTGTGAGTGCCGAGCCCAGCTAGAATGCTGTATGCAGCTTTGGAGTCCCCAGCACAGGAAGGACAGCGACCTGCTTGAGGGGGTCCAGAGGAGGGCCACAAATGTGATCAGAGGGCTGCAGCACCTCTCCTATGAGGCTGAGACAGTTGGGATTGTTCGGTCTGGAGAATAAAAGGCTTTGGGGACACTTATTGTGGCCTTTCAATATTTAAATGGAGCTTAAAAATAGATGGGGACAAATATTTTAGTGGGGCTTATTGCAGCAGGACGAGCAGTAATAATTATAAATAGAGTACATTCAAACAAGATATTAGAAAGAGATTTTTTACAATGATAGTGGTGAAACACTGGCACAGGTTGGCCACAGAGGGGTAGATACCCTATACCTGGAAACGTTCTAGGCCAGGCTGGACTCGGCTCTGAGCACCATAAAGTAGTTGAAAATAGGTCTGCAGGGAGGTTGTTCCAGATCCTCTTTGAAGGTCCCTTCCAACTCAAACCTTTCTGTGATTCTATGATTTAAAAAGTATTACTGGGGGCTCAAGACAGGAAAAACTCAAGGAGACAAACTGTTGTTTTCGTCACTGTCCTACACTGTTTTTCACTTTGAAATTGCACTATTACTTCATTTTTTTCTGTACAAGGGGTATAGTTATCTCAGTAGTTCCAACTAAATGTTTAGTTTTAAAAATTTCCAACAAATTTAACAAAAGTTTAAGCACTAAGCACATCAGAGGATTACTTCTGCAATTCAATACCAGCTGCTGTATACTTTCTGTTTGATATTCTGAAAGCAACATGATTTATCATTTTTACTGGTTTATTACTTTAGAAGATGTACATTTTTCATTAATCAGTGTTTGAGCAAGACACTAATCATAAAAGCATCTGAGACTAATATAAGAAAAATGGAAATAAGCACCTCTGCGATAAAGACCTCAAAATGTCTTGAGATGCAAATAAAACAAACATAAGAAAAATCTGCATAATCTCCTACAAACGTTATAGAGGCAGAGAAATCCAATTGTTCTCACATATTTTGACATGATGAGTTTTAAAACAGCTCAAGACACTACAGTATATCTGGGAATTTACAAAACATGGATCTGCAGTCTATAAATAATAATTTTTATTTAATATCAGTGCTTGTCAAACAATCAAATTAAAACATCATTGCCTTTACTAGGAGGTAGAAGAAATTTTGATTAACAGGAAAATTTGCTATGTATATTAGGAAAAACCTGTTGACAGAACCCCTGCCAGCTGAACTATAAAAATTGAACAAGGGATATACTCCGGACACAGTCAGTAAAAATCTTCTCAAGCAATCGCCAGACAGGTTTAGCCAGTGTAAGAGATGACACCTCCTTAAACCTGTCCTCATTTGTCACTACTCTTGTGAGCAGTTTGAAGCTCAGATTCCTTTAATCTATATTTATACTCTCAGTATTTTAATTAGTATTGCAACTACAGGGACAGATACTTCCTGAAGCTATTTAGATACAATAGGTCTGATGTAGGGGTATCTGTCACTCTCCATGGGCTATAGTTCATCTCTGACTCCTGGTCTCACTGCTGTAGTGGCCCCCTCAGCTGTTTATTGCTCTCTGAATCTGATGATGAAAAATTTTGCATGCTGAAATTGAGTGTAAGCATGTTAAGTAAGATACTGAGTAATGAGTTTCTAATTTATGTTCCTTGGACGCTAGAATGCTACAGCTAATGCTACCTGTCTAATTATATTTTTATCAGCTTTAGCTAAGTCACTAGGTTAACATTTACCCCCAGGTGATCAGTGCATATAACCAACTATCTTGTGTGTAAATAAAAGGAGCACTAAGCAATATGTTTGTTGTCGCAAAAGTGCTTCAAATATTAAATGGCCTCTGATGACACAAGGGCAAAAGGCTGTCTGCCTGGATAGACTTTCAGAGTCTAGTTTCTGAGTTTTGACAATTTCTTCTGACAAATTTTACTGTCTGCACAAGCCTATTTTTTCATTCCTAGCAGTGTTCTTCTAGGATACCCTTCTTTACTGGATCTCAAAATGTCTCTAGGTTCCTTAATTTCACAGAATTGAATGTGGCTTTGATCATGCTCCTGCCTTGTTCTTCTGTGTGACTCATCTTCTCACTTCTTTGCTTAGCTCATAAGTTCACCTACGATCCAGATCTTATACTGAAAAGGTTTTGGCTACTCCAGTTCTCCAGCATGGCATGTCCCACCTTTGGCTCTACCCCAGCTCCAGCCCAGCCAGGACCATGGCTGGACACCAGCGGTGTGCTTCAGTGAAAACTCTGTTACATGCTAAATATAGTTTGTGCCATGTAACTGACCTTACATTGAAAGGTTTGGGGAGTTATCACATTGAATCCAGCAGCTGACAGAGCTGCTGTGCCTCAGAGATTCCCAATTTCTGTCTTCAGATGAAACCACTACCAGATTGTATCAGCTTGTATTAAAGTTTAATGTATCAGTGAGAATGAAACTTTGGTGTGCAAAAAGGCATTTTGATTTGCCTAGACATGACAAGAAACTAATGCAAGAGAACCCAAACACAGTTAAGTACCTGTTGAAATTCAACAAGAAAGTCTCTTTCAATCATATTTTGAGCAACACCAATAAACTTGTCTTTATGGTTAAAAAGAAAACAACCTCCTATTATTAGGTTTTTAAAGTAACTATTAGACTCTGTTTTAAATAGCTTAATTCTATTTTAAGATAATAAGCCCTTCCAGCCCTTCCAGAAATATGTTTTTTTTGTTAAGGAAAGCTTGATTTGCAGTCTGGGATTTGAAAAGTGGTGGGTAGAGGAGCACCATTTAGAATAATGGAAAACTAAAATAATCACTCCTTGACTAAAGAAGTTATTACTGTAGCTTCAGACATCCAGCCGCATAAACTGAGATAGTAAGGGTACAAACAGCAGCCTCCTCAGGATTTTCTGAAAACACATGTTATGTAGGGGATTCTACAATTAGCTTTATCCAGACATCCATCTGGATCTTTATCCAGGCTCACAGAACTTCAAGTTGATAAAATTGCTTGTACACTAATGATTCAGCTGTAATCTGCAATCTCAGCATGTACTGTAAGTGAAGAATAGCTGGGTTTGTGATGTGGCTGGAAGAAGACCAAAGAAAACTGCGGTTCCTCAGGAGACGATGGCTGGCACTCAGGGCTCTGTGTCTCTGGTGAACAAATAAGACCCCAGCAAGGCAGAGCATAAAGCTCCGCTGCTGGAGAAAACCTCTTCTGAGAAAATACTGAACTCTGGAACCCAGAGTGAAAATCTCCTAACAGTCTTGGCATCAGCA
The DNA here is from genome assembly GCA_013397055.1 of Pachycephala philippinensis. Taxonomy (NCBI): domain Eukaryota; kingdom Metazoa; phylum Chordata; class Aves; order Passeriformes; genus Pachycephala; species Pachycephala philippinensis. Next base: position 549,317 of record VWZT01005002.1, read on the forward strand.
AAGTGTCCAGCTACACATTCTGGCTGCCTAATACTCACTCTTTCACCTCTCATTTTTCTCAAAATGTTGCCGCTCAGATGTTGCTGATTCATTTGAGGATAAAACTTACTGCTGTTTTAGTGATCTGCTATATTATTAAGTGATGATTTATGAGAGAAAACAGGTAAAGTGCATCCAACAAAAAACAGTCCTTCCAAAGAAACAGAGTGACAAGTGTGTGGGTGTGTTCAAAGTGGAGGTAGTGCTGCAGGGAGGGGCAGTTGAGCTGAGCTGAGCTGAGCTGAAGCACTCAGGGGCTGCAGGCTGAGACCGGTTGGGCAAAGAGACCATAACTGGAATGATGAGTGGAAGGGAAAAGCATGAAGGTGGTTGTACAGGAGTGGGTTGAAAGGATGGCAGAAGGGGATGCTGCTGGGAACAGGCTGGGATGAGCCTGTGGTCGTTGAAGAACATGGTCTCCCAGAGCCTGGCAAGGGACCTGTAGTTACACAAACTCACAGAACCATAGAATAGTTAGGGTTGGAAGAGACTTCTGGAGATCATCTAGTCCAACCCCCTTGCCAAGGCAGGGTCACCTAGAACAGGTGACACAGGCATTTGTACAGGTGGATTTTGGATGTCTCCAGACAGGGAGACTCCATGACCTCCCTGGGCAGCCTGTTCCAGTGCTTTGTTATGCTCAATGTGAAGAAATTCTTCCTCATGTTGAAGTGAAATTTCTTGTGGTTTAGTCTATGGCCATTGCTTCTCGTCTTGTCACTGTGAACCACTGTAAAGAGTCTGGCACCATCCTTTTGGCACCTGCCTTTGAGATATTTATATGCATTACTGAGATCCGCTCTCAGTCTTTTCTTCTCTAGACTGTGGAAGACAAGCTCTGCTCCTGCAAATCTTTCCTCATAAGAGAGATTCTCCAGTCCCCAAATCATCTTTGTGGTCCCCTCTGAACTCTCTCCAGTAGCTCCTTGTCTCTCATGTACTGAGGAGCCCAGAACTGGGCACAGAGCTCCAGATGTGGCCTCACCAGGGCTGCGTAGAGGGGCAGGATCACTTCCCTCAACCTGCTGGCCACACTCTTCCCAGTGCACCCCAGGATATCATTGGTCCTCCTGGCCACAAGGACACACTGCTGGCACACTGCCAGCTTGTGATCCACCAAGACTCCCAGGTCCCTGCCAGCAGAGCTGCTCTCTAGCATGTCAGCCCCTCAGACTCTGCTGGTACTTGGGGTCATTCCTCTCCTGGTGCGGGACCCTGCACTTGCCCTTGTCGAACCTCATTAGGTTTCTCTCCACATAATTCTCCAGTCTGTCAAGGTCTGTGGATTATGCAGTATTTTGCGGCATTTTTTTCTTTCCTGTTTTTTTTTTGTTTTGTTTTGTTTTTTTTTGTTTTTTTAATTTGTTTTTATTTTATTTGTTATGTTGTGGATTTGGTGGGGGTGTTTTGATTTTCCAAGATATAATTAACAAACTGATGTCACTAACTGCTGGTCCTTTAAAAACTGAAATGGTTTGCAGAGCTCCATCAGACTGAATGGGGTTAAGTTAAGATACAGTCAGGAATGTTTCCTTTTTCATTGACAGGCTCATAGGATTCTGGGATTAAACACCTGAAGCACGTGCAGCTGGCCAGCTGTGCACCTTGTCTCAGTCCTGCATGCCCAGGTCTCCTCACATCTGTCACTTCCCTGTTTGTTCATTCCAGAGTCAGGGGTACCATGCCTCTTTTTCAGGGCACCCTGAGCCCCCACACACAAACCCTTTAGTTTAAATGGGAGGGTGTAGGAGTATCTCTGCTATGTAAACGAGAGTTGAAGAGCTCCTGCTCCCAGTATGGAGGCTTCCAGGGGTAGCTTTGGAATCTCTTTTCAGATAATTTTATTTTCAGATGTCTTTAAGGCTTTAACATTAAATGCTTTTCTTGCCTTGCAGATTTTCTCATTCACTGGAATTTTGAAAACACAAGGATTTAAGAAAGGTGAAGATATTTTGTAATTAAAAGTCTGATCCTTAACCAGCTCCAACTATGGGAGTTCTAAATTACCTCAAACTTCACTATTTATTTCAGCATTATCCAGTGCACAGGATAGATGGCAGCTACTTAATGAAATAGTACTTGATACTTGTTTTATGTTTAGTCATTTATTTTATGACCCTTGGGAATTTATTGCATACTGCCATGAAGAGAAAATTAGTATGGCCATGGGCTTTTCATCACTGAATCTATATGTTTCACAGAAACTAAAGAGTGATTTTTATTATGTAAACTTTTAATAGTTGCTAACATCATGGCCATTTTCCATCTTTCGTGTATTTTGCCTTTTTTAAAATAACTGGTGCATGTGCTTCAGAATCCAAGTGTTGTATTCATCACGCTTTGCAAAATCTCATTAGAGAAGACTATTCGGTATAAAATAATAAATAGGTGATCAGACCACCTAAAATTTATGGTAAGCTTTCTACTACTATAAATATAAATCAAATAGTGCTAAAAATCAGAATATTTTGAAGGAAAGCAAACACAAGGGCTAACTGGGCCTAGAACATGCATACATTGTAAAAAATAGTCCCCCAATAGATATTATAAAAAGTTTTGGAATTTTCCTTTTCTCCTTTTTGTCCCCTTTCCTGTACCATAGGAAATAAACAGGCTTTAAAGTCCAGGCAGGCCTGCCCATAACTCAAAAGCTGATATTGCTGGGTTGAGATTGATTTACATCTCTGTGTAGAGGCACAGTTAGGTACTGTATCTTAAAAGGTGGGTGACTGCCCTTGAAAGAACTTTCTACACAGGAATGCAACAAAAACCAGATGCATAAAAAGACCTTTACAACGAAAGTGACTGGAAACAATGATCACTCATTAAAAGACTTTATTTTATTATTTTTTAATGTTGGGTGATTTTTCCCCCAGATTCACAAATGGCTGGAAAAGAATGGTTGTGTAAATTTCCATAGGGCAAAAATCAATCAAGAGTATAAGATACAATAAGTATACATTCAAGGAAGACAAAATTAGGAATGGAAGGAACCTTCATTCCTCCATTAGGCTTAAATTCCAAATTTAGGCAAGAAAAGGGAGAGAGTGACGGTATGAAGGTAGAATCAAGCCTGCTCCTCCCTGGGGCTTTAATCAGCCTTTAAGAACCCAGGTTCCTCTTTTGAGCGTGATCCAAACTGTTGTCTCCAGTGGGATAGTTTTTAGCCATGTTTCTATAACACATGGGCAGACTGTGCCTATGGATACCCAGGCTGTGGGCCTACACCTCAGTGTCTTCTACTCAGATATGAGAAATCTGCTACTGTCCTGGCTCCTTATTTTAGCTCTGCCGAAGTTCAGCATCCCTCTGTCCAGTCATCAGTCTGTGTCTTCCAATTCCTCTTTGGGGTGAGCTTAGTAAGAATGGCTGCCTGTAAGCATCCACCCATTCTCCTCGTACAACTGCTAGTTAGACCCTGTACCTGTTGTCCAATGTGATTCTTTTCTTGCATTTATTTCTATATTATGGCAACCTTTAAACAAAAAAATTAAATACCTCAGTACAGTATTCTTGTTTTTAAGCAGTTTTTGGCATACTACAATGAATTATTTTCTTAGTACAACCTTGCCTATGTGCACATTTATTTGCTGCAGCATACAAACGAGTTAACTGAAAGCATCTTCCCTGAATGTTTTAAGTCAAAATGTGATCTCTATGCATGATAGTTCACATTTTTGTGAACATTTTGCATTCATCTTAACATAGATTCTTTTGTTAATGTTTTCCATTAAACTATGTTAAATCCTTCTGATATTCTTCATTTTGCCCGTTAGATTTGCCTAGTTAGACTCAGTTAGCCTCAATAATTTTGCATTCTCTTTATCTCTTCCACTTCTTTATTCACCTGCTGTTCCAGGTCTGCAGTCACCATTGTGATTCCTCCAAGACCCACAGGGTATCTGCATTTTAACCTACTTCTCTTGCTTTCTCCTGAACTATCATTGATCTTTTCGTGTCACCTAGCATCCTCAGCATCTCTCCTGCCACCTCCCAAGCAGCATGTTCATTATGCTGTGTAGGCTACTGACATGCAACGTGCTTTGCCGTGTGTAACCCCAGAGACCATGACATCCAGACTTGGAAGCAGCAGATCTCCAAGGCCCATATGTTTCTGGATTTAAGGGAGGGTAAAGTGAGGGCAAGAACAGCGCAGAGTTACACGGCCCTCTGCAAAAACAAATAAACACTCACGAAGCACCACCCCAGTTCCTGAGTCACATGTGGTTCTCCTTAAGTCAAGCAGCTTCCAAGACTGTCAGGAGCTCATTAAAGTCAGGGAACTATGACAGCAAGAAGTGATAGAGGTGAGCATAGCAAGGGGTATCCTGGAGAAATGAGCTCAGAGGTGGCTGAAGTACCAACTACTAATAGGCGTCTGAGAGAGTGAGATGTCACCTTTGAAATAAACTCTTGTAGTAAAAAAGGAGAAGCAGGGTTGGTATAAATATATGTATAACATTTGACATGAAAGAATGTTTTGTAAGCACTGCATTTTAATCTCTGTTTCAGCTATTTCGAGTTTTTTGGTTTGTTTTTTTTTTTTGGTCGCTGGATGGTTTGTTTTAAAATTTTGAATTTTTTCTTACGAAACTTTTGCACTTTCAATTAAGAGGGTATTTAAATTGCTGACAATTAGCTTAATTGAAATGAAAACTGAGAACTGTGTGAAGAGAATTTCCCTGGTGAGCCCCATGAAACATAGTTAGTTTTAAAAGACAGGTGTAGAAGCAAGTATTCAAAACATCTAGGAAATGTAGGCTAGCAGGACAAAGTTTTGCACAGGTTACTGTAGAGGGTATTGTGGAAGAGTGGCTCGAGCAGCAGGGAGGCCACGACAAACTCCCGTTGACCAGAGCTTAGGCCTCAGTTAGCATGAGTAGAAAACTCTGAAGGACAGTCTGACCTTGTATAGTTTTTCTGCTGCCTTAGCAGGGGAAAACCGAAAAGGAGAGACAAGAATAGTAACAAGAATGTAGAAAAAAGTAAACTGATAACCGTAGGAATGTCTCACGGGGGGGAGTTGTCTGATTAGCTACTAACCAATGCTGAGCTTAGTTTTGCACTATGCATGAGCTTAATTATTGAGATTATATAAGGCAACCGAATGTATCAATAAACGAGACTTGATGACCATCATCGGATGAGTGCTTGTCTCCCGACTTTTTCTACAGGTTACAGCTCTCATTTTAAAATGCTGCACATCTTTGAAACCTGTTCAAATTAGGCCTATCAAGACTAAAGGAGAAGTCTTTGTTTCAAAGAAATAATGAGTCTATCCTGGGAAGGCTGAGAGAAGACTCATACCTGTGATTGGAAGAATGTCAGATCTCTTAGTTTTGTAGACACAAATATGATGGTATTTTTATTTTTGCATTCATATCCTCCCCTAAAGAGAGGTAACATGACAAAAGGCAGACTAAATGGCTGAATGGGCAAAGAAACTTTCAAAAGGATTTCAGCTTAGGTGATCAATAAAGAAATGAAACCAGCAGATGTTTGAGGTGAAAAGGAGCCAAAATGGGCTCAGGAGGCACATGAGAGTGCTTGTCACATATGCAGTTATTGAACTGCAAATGCTGTGGTCTTCCTCATTGCTGGTGTACAACCAGCCTTTGCAGAGTGGTTAAAAAACCCCAGAAAACTGAGTGTCAAGGAGCAGTTTATAAGCAGAAGCTGCATCATGGGCTCTATGTGGAAGCAATGGCGTTGTGTTGCTGATGTGATGACAGTGATACTGGGATAATAAAATAAACTGAAATAAAAAATCTACCCACAACTATAGGCAGTAGAAACTGACCAGCCGTGAAGAGGCAACTAATTAATTTCTTTTCCCCAATATATTCATTCTTGTCTCCATTATTTGGGATATACAAGAAGACATTTGCTGAATTGAAATTCAGCTTTTCAATAGTTCTCTTTTAGGGATTTTCATCTGAGTGAGTAGAGCGTGCATTTTTTCATTGTGTTTTCCCAGGTTGTTTCAGTCTTAGACTGGCTGACAGGAGAAGTACTCTTTCCCGCTCCAGAATTAAAACAATTGTGAATTATTGGCTTGATTTTTCCTCTAAAAGCAGTTGAGAATGCTGTTCAAGCCAGGCTCACGAAGAACTTGGATAGCATGATGTAAGTAGATATTCTGCAGCTAACCTCTGGCAGAAAATGAAATGAATGTTGAGGGCCAACACTTAAAAGGTGAGCTGGGCTATCACTTAAGAATGCAGCAATTTCTCCTCACTTTCATTGGTTCATCTACCAAGAGGTAAAACTTTACTGAAATATAAGAGACAGAACTCTGGCTGATGTGGTGTAGCAGATGAGTTTGGCACATACAGATACTACTGCTGTAGTTTTGCAAGTCAAAATAAAATCTCTTTGGAGATGAAGGTCTAGAAATAAATTAGAGCCATTTCAGGCAGGGGAGAGAATGCAAGTTAGTATATGAAAAACAAAAAAATTCATTATTTCCATAAGAGCTGGAAGTATGATGGCTGTACACAATCCCTGTATGTCTTGATTGTGAGACACGAAGTCTTTTTGGTCCGGAACTGAAGTTACCCAATGTTGTCAAGCACAGACTTAAGGAGGAAGCGATACCTGGCAGATAATGAGAATGACAAGGAACACAACTTTTCCTGCTTACAGTGTATGTTAATTACCTTGCTGTTGGAGTAATTATGAAACAGTGTTATACAACTGGATTAGATTTGTTGACTTTGATGAGGTTTCTCTTTCTGATCACCATGGTGCAGGTTATGCATCAACAGGGTATGAGGTGCAGGGCACCAGAGTGGCTGTGGTACAGAATAAGGCTAAGGTTTCACATAGCTGCTAATGTTAAGCTTTGAGCAAACTTAAGAACATGCTTGCTACAAGTAGATTTGTCAGGTTTCAGTATTATCCCCGTAGCTGACAAAATAATCTATGTTTGAAAAAAGGGAGGGCACCTCTCCAGAACAGAAAAGGAATGAAAAAAACTTTGACCCATGATCATCTCCTACTCCCAAGTATGATGTCATTCAAGCAGATTAATACAAGCACTGTAGTTCACTGCACAGAGCTTTGACACCCAGGCAAGCTGCCTTGCTTTGTTGTTGGTTGTGCTAATTTGTTTTTCTTATTTTAACTTAATGCCAAGGCTACTAGACAGATGGTCAAATGACAGTGCTAACAAGCCATGGCACTGAAAAGTCAGTGAGAATTAATCACAGAAGTTTTCTTTGGTTTGACCATACAAATAGTGACTATGCTGTTTGATTTGTCTGGTGCAAGTATCATGTATCCATATGAATTATTATATTTTGGAGAGGTCTTTAACTACAGGTGACCCTCTTACAAAGTCTTTTTGTTTTCTACAGAGATAGCGTACAAAAAAAGCACTGAGAATGGCCTCTCTAGAAAAATTCTGATACACAAAGACACTTGTTTGGATCTCTGTGTGAGGCTATATAAATTGTTCAGACTTTTCTAAAGGCTTTTGTATCTAACTATTGTGTCATCTTTTGTCCTCTACTGTAAACTCTGCATCCCTTCTATTTCTCTTGCTCTGTCTTGTGGGTTCTGAAGACATGATAGTTTTCAGAAGAGAAGCATTACTAATGGAAGGCAATTTGGGGGACTATAATCTCCATCTGTATCTATTGCAGTAACCTTCACGTGTGCCACAGCATGCCCTAAAATTAATGTCACCTGTAATATATTTCTAAATGTTAGACTAGGAGAATTTTTGTGTGTAGGGCACAGTGTGATCAATCTGGAAGACCTCCAAAAGAACTGGTATTTCTTGGTGTGAGGAATTCTCTGTTTCAGAGACAAGATGGATTAGCTAAACTTGCACAGGTTTGGTTTATACCATGAAAAATGTGAGTGGACGGTAGATAGCAACTATGCTAAATTTCCTGACAGTGTTTTGTGTACCAACTTCTACTTCAGCAAAATTTTGTAAATGGCTTATTTTTCAGCTCAACTGTAGGCATGACAGGGTATCAGCAAAACCTGTGAAAAATGATAAATTACAGAAAGAATGAAAATAAAATCAGAGGCATAATATTCCCAATGTATATGAAATATTACTTCAATTTAGCAATTGCTAACCCTTGTCAATGTTTGAGAAATAAAACAAGATATCATGAAGACTGCTTCAGATATTAGCAAACTAAGTTTTATACTGCACAGTATCTTAGCATGCCACTGGGGTTTAAAGACACTGAAGTAAGTAGGAAATGAAAATTATTTTAAATTTAGTCCTTTTCCTTTCCTTTTTGTTTGGTTTTGTTTTGCTTTGTTTTGGTTTGGTTTTTTTGGGGTTTTTTTTTGTTTTGTTTCAAGATCTGAGGGGAAAAAATTATCAAAGAGCATTAAGTGATCCTTTTGGCCACCTAAATTTTTAAAGATTTCTACTTATTAAAGGTTGTACCAACATCTTGCATCACCGATTGATATATATACAGATATACAGAGGCTTCAACAACTGGAACTTGAAATAAATTCACCCACACTTCCAGTCCAATATTTCACTTGTAGTATTTCACATCTCTCACTGTGACTGTAATACATATGCTGAGCATACCATTATGGATCTGATATTATTTAATGTGTAAGAGAGCTGCATCAAAGAATAATATGCCACTTACATGCCTACATGTCAAATTATTTTATTTATTATTTTTGTTAACAGCAGTATGGAAGTATTATGTATGTTTTACCATCATCCTTTCCCTACTGAACATCTGATGGCTGTGCATACTCACGTAATGTTAGACACTTGGTGGCAGTGTACAGATTACCTATTGTAACAGAAAACATTCAGGTGACGCTTTCCCATTGTTTTCATACTAGGTTTATCTGATCAGGTTTACTTCTGTTACAAAAAAAATAATTTATGTAATGGTCAGTTCCCATTAAAAAACGTTGTTAAGAGATATTTTACAGAGATGGGGTGCTAAGGCTTGGACATTTTGGTAGAAAAGAATGGATTTGACAACAATGGGCCAGGGCAAGGTTTTGGTGCAGGGAGGCTGCAGGGGAGGCCAGAAGCTGCCTTCATGTCAGACAGTTCCAGCTGGCTCTGAGACAGACCCTCCACTGGCAAAGGCTGAGCCCATCAGTGATCCTGGTAGTGCCTATGGTAATGTATTTAAGAAAGGATAAGAAAAGGCTATTCAATGGCTGCTGGGAGAAAGGAGTGAGAATATGTGAGAGAAACACACCAAGGTCAGTGAAGAAGGAGGGGGAGGAGGTGCTCCAGGCACCGGAGCTGAGATTCCCCTGCAGCCCCCGGTGAGGCAGCTGTGCCCCCGCAGCCCTTGGAGGTGTGTGGGGAAGCAGAGATCCACCTGCAGCCCCTGGAGAGCCCAACACCAGAGCAGGTGAGTAAGCCCTGAAGGAAGCTGCAGTGTGGGAGAGCCTGCACTAGAGCAGGGTCCTGCCAGGAACTGCATCCCCATGGAGAGAGGAGCCCACGCTGGAGCAGGTTTGCTGGCAGGACTTGTGACCCCGTGGGGGACCCACGCTGGAGCTGGCTGTGAAGGACTGAGTCCTGCAGGAGGGACCCCACGCTGGAGCAGGGGAAGAGCATGAGGAGGAATGTGCTCCAGAAACAAAGTGTTATGAACTAACTACAACCCCCACTCCTGCTCAGGAGGCGAAGGAGATAGAGGAGTAGGGAGTGAAGGTGTTTTTAGATTTGTTCTTATTTTTCATTACCTTGCTCTTATTCAGAGGCAATAATGTTGGGGGTCAGATCCGGAG